>PVKM010014139.1:0-29571 GCA_004027735.1 Carollia perspicillata
ACTGGGGGAAGGTCTGGGATGGGAGTAAAAGACAGAAAACTGTACTGAAAAACAATAAAAAAAATGGTGTCATTTACAAAATACCAAGAAATAGGACACTCGCCATTGGGTCAGTAGACTAAGTGGCTATATTCCTTTGGTACCTTGGAGAGCTCTCAATAACCTCAAATTTTGTGTAAGGTTCTACAGAGGCTTTTTGTCCTCCTAGCCCTAGGCATACTTGAATTAGTTGTAGCATTATTGTAGAACTAAAGATAGTGAAAGCAGCTGTACTCCAATTTGTTGTGAGTAGACTACATGGTGCTAGGATATCAACTTCATCATATTAAAATCTTTTGGCCTTACACTAGATCCTGGACAATATTTTTTGGGTTACTCTAAGGTTGCTATGTTCCAAGAAAGACAAGGAAGCTTATCAGGGTTTCACAAGGTTGGCATACTTTCCCTCCAGGAAAGAATCATGTTTTTGGCTCAGATAGGAGAAGTGTTGCCAAGGACATGGTAGCATATGCTCAGTTCTAATTAGTGGTACATTGTAAGGATTCAGAGAAGGAAATTGTTACTAAGGGCCATAGAACCTATAGAAGACTCCACACAATTGCTGACCCTAAGAGAGAAGGAATTCCAAGTGGAGAAAATGATTAACATCAACATTCCATTGTCTGGAGTATTACAAGACAACATCTTCTTTTATTCTTGTGTAATGAGCATTTATGTGTATATTTTATTGAATTTATTGGTGTGACATTAGTTCACAAAACCATACAGGTGTGCAACTCAATAAATCATCATCTGCACACTGCATAATGTGCCCATTGCCCCAAGCAAAGTCTCTTTCTGTCCCCATTTCCTTCCTTTTGCTCACCTCCACAAATATCCACTGTCTTTCCCCTCTAGCTATCACCACTCTGTTGTCTGTGTCTTTGTGTGGTATATAAAAACATATATGTATATATCTATAAATATTAATATTATACATTATATGTGATATACACAATATATGTCTATGATATTCATATATGTTTATGTACTTGTATAATATATAAGTATATAGTATGTATAATAATATATATAAATATATACACATCTTGCTTAATCCCTCCACCTAGCCTATAATCCACCTAGCCTATAATCCACCTGAGGGAGAAAACAAACATGCATGCATGGACCAGCATTAAATAATTGTCAGTCACATAGTAAAAGAATAAAGAGGCAGAGTATAAACTTGACAGTGATGCTTTAGGATAAAGTCTTATGAAGAAAGGGTCAGTGTTGAATAGAGCTCATTAAGGTAGTGCTGTAGAGATTTTTCTCCTCATCTATATCACTATTTTCTGTTTCTTATTGTATGCAAGTACTTTATAAGTTTATGTTGTGTCTGTTAACTGAAGGATTGGCCTCAGGAAGAAATGCTTATAAAATAAGGGAGAAAACGTGTATATAGGAAGATCTGAGTGAAACACATTTTGATAATCACTTCTGGGGGTTATTTTTTAGCTCTTGTGCTGCCTACTGACTACTGTTCATGCTTCGTCCTGCCTCTTTAGGATTCTCCACTCTGAGAGGCTCTCTACACAAGTGTTCTTTATTAATGTGGAGTTGAATTGCTTGCACTTGCAAAGAGTCCTAGAAGATAAAAATACAATCAATCATGGGTACAAATAATATATAAACACTATTTCAATAACATTCAATTAGATCTTTCACCAAGGCATTTTCAAAATGTTTTTAAAAATATAAATCTAGCTTCCCAATATCTTGGAATACTTCAGAGGTTGTCTCATTTACTCCTTACTCAATCAGGTAGCCATGCAACCTGTATCACATCTCTGATGGCTGGTCACCAGACTCTGTGTAAATATTTTTAAAGATGGGAAACTCTCTTCCCAAGGCAGCCATCTCACTGTTGACTAACATTTGGGAAAGTTTTGCATTAAGCTAGTATCTATTTCCATAACTTTAAGTCTATTGTTCTGCCTTATTTCCAGGGAGCTACACTAACCAGGCCAATTCACATATTTATTAAAAAAATATGTGGGCCACGTAATATGTCTAAAGAATTTTACAGACCTGCAAATAATAAAGTTATTGATAAGGATATGTTTTTCCTCAGTAAGAAGATAGACATATTTCATGTACTGATATAAGATGGACAGACAGATGAAGAAATTATAATGTTCTCTTTTTCACTATTAAATAATAAATAAACTCTTGATATGTAAGTAAATTTGGCATATTCCTTGATAAGAAAAGAATATGAGATACAGCATATTAATATTAATATCCTCTAGTGTGCTGACATAATTTTGATTGCACTTCATATCAGTATAAAAACTCAGGTATATACAATATAGATGTATTTTAAATAAATGTGAAAATTATAAATATGAATGCTGAATCAAAATATTATGTATGCATATAAATGAGCATATTTAAAAATATGCCTATATATAGTTTACCCTCAATAATGTGCTTTCCACACCAACTTTGAAGACTATGTAGTAGAAGGCAAAGCCTTCGAGATTTCTTAGCTGCTCAGATACATAGCTTCTCTAGGAGACCAGCATTTTAGTTGTTCATTACATCCTTTTGCTTTCTAATTGAATCAGGCGATGGCAATATGACAGTGTTTAGGGTTTGGCTCAAGAACATGTTAGAACATATTAAGTTTAAAAAACAGGCTTTGAGACAATATTAAGATAGTAACTTAAGGAAAGATATGACAGGAATAATGTCTGAAAAATAAATTATAAGAAAGCTGTGTGTTTTTTATATAAAACCATAGAAAAATCCCACTGCAGCATAAAAAGTAGTAAATGCTTGAAACAATGCCAAATAAGATAAAATCTTCATCTTTTTAGAAGCCTAATCACCCATTTGGAATACCACATATATAGAAATCAGGGATTTTGTTAAAGGTAGATGTTTTCAAAGAACACAATTCTACAGGAACAAAATTTAAGAAGTAGAATGAAAGAAAACAGTAACTTTCCATGCTTCTTTACCATCTGCTATAAATTTGACAGGCTTGAAACTATACTGATTTTTCCCAGACTGACATTTCCATGAGTTTCCTAGTTCTGTTATTGCATGTTAATGCTCTAAGCCTCCTAGACTGCAAACTTTAAACCCGGACCTTTCTACCTCCTTCCACAACTAACTGGCCACCAAATTCACTTGATCATCCGTTTGTAGCATCCACCACAAAAATTATCCTATTGACTTAGATACAGTAAACACTTAGATCTTCTACCAATCACAGAGGTCATAGTCATTTCGTTTCATTGTGAGTTCTGGAAAATTTTAGAGTATTAAGTGTCAAGCTTAGGATAGTAAGTGCATTTTAGTAATTATATTTTTACTTTCAATTTTCAAGAATCTTGTCGAATATGTATGTTTCAGAATATAAACATTTAACAATACATATTTTTTCCTGATCCGTGAAATGTTATCTCTTCACTGCTTTTCTTAGTCAGGCTTACAACTCTGAAAAAGAATTTTAAATATCAGTAGCATTTGGCCAATATTGCTTAATAGAAAAAGTGTAAATACAAGTTTCGGTTGTTTTTCTAAGAAGTTTAGGAAATGCCCTTGAAGTATCAATGATGTTTCTTTTTCAATGCTTTAACATAAACAGTAGAAGGGACAGTGAATGTGATCAGAACTCATGGCTACAATTTCTGCCTTGACCCAGTCTGGTTTTCACCTTGGGTAAATTATCAGTCTCACTCGGAAGAGAGCCTGGACTTGATCATATCAATGGTTCCTGTCCAGATCTAGTAATATTATCTCATATCTTCTATTATCCCCATATGATCCTAACTAGGAGAGGTCTGTAAGATGACAGCATAGCTTTGAGGCTAAGCTCTCAGATTTCAAAGTCAGGCAATTTCATAGTTCTGCTAGTTATCATACCAAGGGAAAAGGTACTTCTCAATGTCTTTGTTTCCTGATCTGTAAAATGGCATTAATGGCATTTAATTTATAAGATAGTTGTGATAAGTTTACAAATTAATATATAGAAAGTGCTTAGGACCCTGACTAGCACATGACAACTGGTATTTGTTTGCTATTATTGATATTCACATGAAGCACTCAGATAGTGCCTGGCATATAGTATATACTCAATAAAGTATTACCTGTTATTATTATTGTCAGAAACTCCATTCCAATTTCAGTATTTCAGGCTTTGGTCAAACAAATGAACAAACAAAAAACAGTTGAATGATAGCATATCCTCTAAAGACAGACGTATGTGCTTCACTTCAACAAAGAAACCAACGCAACTGCGTGGGCAGATTGCCTCCTGAAGAAGGGCGCACACTTTGCTTTATAATGGCATGACTTGTGCCTGTAAAGGGTGATTATAGAATACATGGCTGAATAAATTTGCTTTTTCCTTTTTTTCAGCTGCAAACCAAGGCTTGCTTTGTGCCCCAGTGTTACTGTGAAAACACATATTCAAATTCTTGGCCTTTATTTTCCTTACTACCTTTATGCACTTTTCTTTTTAGTATAATAACCCAATAAACTTTGAAAATATATGATTAACTAGGAAGATTGCTCTAGTTGGCAGAATATAATATAATATAAGAGAGTCTGAGTAGAAAAGTTAAAATAAATGTGATTTCTATTACAAATATTTTAGACCAAACAATTTTTTTGACTTTTAATTGTTCAAATGTTTTAGATTAAAAGATGAGAAATGAGTTTATTGACTCTTCTTTCCTAAGGTAAGACAACCCCAATATTGATTCTTATAAGTATTTATGAATGATACTTTTACTTTCTATGTTAATTCCAATTCATATGTTACTATAATAATCAGGATTATAGACAAAATATATTATTAATTGTAGTCACCATAACACATATACACATAGAATCATGAAATATTTTAACTCTTAAATTTAGGATATTTTGATTTTATGATCTTAACCTTAAAATGGCCAGTTTCCAATTTCTCCTTCAGTGATCATAATGATAAATCATATTTACTTGCAACCTGCATTCATTTTGTTGCTCACTGGAAATTATTAACCGTAATTCCAGAAGACTCTGAGAGAGTAAATGACATATTCAAGTGTAGTGATGAAATTGGCATTTAAATCTGGAATTCTATTGCCAAATTCTGCATTTACAGGTATTAAAAATAAATAGACTAATACAGTTGATTAGGTAATGGTAGATGGGGTATAACACTCTTTCTCCATGGATTAATGATGTAGGAATTAATATCCCTTCGTCTTTACTCTTACTTGGCATTCCTTTACAGAGAAGGGCAGTGGCTAGAGCAAGAGGGCAAGGAGGCATTGTCCAAGAGGGATATCGACTCATAGTAAACATGGTGTAGCCAGAAGGACAGCAATCTCCCATTGGTGCAACTTTGGTGCAGTACACTCAAAATATAAAATCAAATTCATATTTTTAAATTGAATAATCTTTGAAATCAATAATGTAGAAGAAAAAAGATATATGTCAGTGAGCCATGTATATCTGTGCATGTGTGGGTTTGTCTGTTATTCCAGAGTTGGGCTGCAGCCCACAAGTAAATTAGCACTTGTTTTTTTTTTAATTATTGATCAGCTGCCTGTAAGGTTCATTTTCTATTAATGCAGAGCTGGAATTGTATTTTTTTTCTCTTTAGTTCTTGATGAACCCCATATGGTTCTGGTGCTCACAGCTCTTCAATAATTCAAGCTTATCATGGAAAAAAAGTCAAGTTTTAAAAATATACATCAGTGGTTTTCAATTTTTTCCTATTAGTAGTAGAAATATTTCTTCAAGTTAAAGTATAAAATTATAATCAGGACTCAGACTTTTAAAATACATTTAAACAGCACTGCTTGGTTTGCACATGAGAAGGACTATTACTCCACGCCCCTGCCTCCAACTTTTACTTCCTCCATGGTGGCCCCAGGGGAGGCTCCTTAAAATCCTGGAGGTTCTATTGTTCTGAATTTGAAATATACTGGAGTAGGTGGTACAATGATCAGTTTGATAGAGTGTAGTTCTGGCTCAGGGCCTCACCACCAACTAACCTTCTTAGCATAAGCAAGTTGTACAGTTTCTCTAAATGTTGTTTCCTCCTCAGTAAAAAAGGCGATAGAATGGTGTCCACTTCATAAAATTATCCTGAGAATTAAAGTAATGCATGTAAAGTGCTTGGAACATATTATTACTGATGTCAATATTTAATAATCTCTTTTAAGACATCCTTTACAATGATACAGTGTTGGCAGTGTAATGAAGTGGTAGAGATAATGCTACTCACAGTAATTATGGCCTTCCTTATGGGATACTTGAATGTTCCAAATTGTAATCCTGAGACACTATACTTTTTGTATTTTCTAACTCTAATATTTGTGTAAAGACATATATTAAATGCACCCACTTTGACTAATAAATTGCAAAGTATCATTTAAGATGCTGAACTGGTGAAAATCCTTAGGATGCTGTCTATTTTCTTTGATGGTATGTACAATCATTTAAAATAATGTCCCAAGGGCAAGATTTCCATGTGCAAATAGACTCTCTATTCCATTTAGGGTACAGTCTCCAAAGTAGAGGTTTAGGTGCCATGGTATCATTTATTTAATCCTTATTAAATAATGTATTTTGCTTCTGTCTTTCCCCTCTCCCTTTCTTTACCTCTTCCCTTGCTTCTACTCTGTGTCAAACACTGGTTTTAATTACAAAGGGAAAAATAAAATGGGTGTCACAGCCTAAGAGATCACTTTAAGCTCAACACTGTGCAACAAACTTTTCAGCAAAAATGTCATTGAGAACTCTCTAGAAGAATGCATCCTACAGCACAATATGGACAGAGTGGAGCAGTGAATACTTTACTCTCACTCTCTCTGCATCCACCAAACCGTCTTATATTTCATGGTCTCTATCACCCGGTACCTGGTCCAGGTTCTCTTTGCTCATCCTTCTATGCTGCCCACTGGCTTCTTTGAGAGCTGCAGGGAGCTCCAAGAGGGTGGTGCCTATTGACCACTAACTTCCAGGCCTACTGCATACTGTTATTCAGTTATTGAATGCATTAAGAGGTCCCTTCTTCAAAATATACATGCCTCCAGCAAGTAGTATACTTGAGAGTATTCTTTGATTTTCGGTTAGAACCTTAGCTGGAATATGTTAGCAGCCAGCTGAAAGCAAGACTGACTCAGGAAGGATGCCAGAGAGCAGGTAGATGTGCCAAATGAGAACAAAAGCTCCAAACCTAAAAACATGGGAGGAGCAGGAGAAGAGGCTGAAAGTAATTTTTTTTTTTTTGGTAATTTTGTCTTAAGCTTTCCATTCAAATCATCTTGTGCTATTAATATTAAATGTTTGGTTAATTAGCATTTCAAAAAGATAGAGACAATGGGTGATGCTTCTGTGAATCACCCACTCCAGTGAATGACAGATTGACTAACCCAGTAACACAGGTCCCAGCCCCACCCCTGCACTCAGTTTATCAGAATTCTCTCCCCTAATCCCGATCTTTCTGTGCTTCACTCTTAATCCATGTTATGAGTTTCTTTTATTTATTTTACTGAATCTGCTGTTTTTTTAATCTTTTATATCTTTCTAGGTTTTATATTTCTTTCTCTCCCTTTGTGAGTTAGCTTCTTTCTTCTTTTTCTCAACATTTTGCATACCCTTTACTTTTATCTGTATGTACCATCGATGTTGAATTGTGTGTTTAAAATATTAGCAATGGTATGTCATCAAGATTTATAACTCCTAGATTTTCCTTAAATAATGTATGTTGAAAGTTTTAAATTTCATGTTTCAAAGAAGAGAAAAAGGTATTTTGTTTGTTTGTTTTTTATTCCTTTTGGACTCTAGTTCAGAATATTTCAGTAGAAAAAGAATCATCAGCCCTAATTTAAGTTGTTATTTTAATGTAATTAGATAATGCAGTTAATGGATACATGGTATTATAGACTATTTCTAGGTTGCCTAGTTCACTAGTTTTATGCCACAAAATGTTATGAATTTGCTTAACTACACAGAAACTATTCTCTGAAACATATACCAAACATTAAAAGGTTAGAAAATAGGAGAAAGTATCCAGATATTGAACAATTTTGTAAATGCCTCAGCCTGTAAATCCATTGAACTCACTATCTTCGTTCTTTTTCCCTTCTGTGCTTTGGAAGACCCATAGTATTTCTAGGAGTTCGTGATGTATTATGCTGAATCTTGAAAGCAATCGTATTTCTGTTTTATTTCTGTCTCTGTTCAGCTCCATCGTGTACTCTAGCTTTTCCTCTCTGGTCCTGAAGATTTGATCTTACCATTCATTTTCTCCCAGGTAACCCCTCAACTGGTCCAACACTGTTACTTCTGTCTGCCAAAGCATCCACTCCCCCTCCCGTTGATAGAAATGGGGGAGACTACCGTTTCTCATTTGGGTCACCATTCTGTTTCCTCTTTTCTGGTATCTCTCTGCTAGATAGGAGCTTCTCAATCTATCTGAGTCCTTTAACCCTCTTTGCATCTTAGTCTTCTAATACTTCCTTGCATTATACTCTTATTATATGTAGTTTGGATCATTTCCTGGCATCAGTGGCAAAAATGGGCTAAACTAAAATGGAAATTTTAGTTTAATTAAAGATTGGCATTATTTTCAATAATAAAAATATTTTTTAAATTTTGAATTGTAGTAAAACTTATTTATGGAGGAGATTTTGATCACTGGGTAAATGATTATGAATCAGAAAAATGTTACTAAAAAGAAAATAAAACATATTGAGGTTCCCCTTTTATCTTTATTCAACTTAAGTCTAAATTGTATGGTAAATCAGAAACAGAATTAAAAATCTTCTGCACAGCTAAAGAAACTATCATCAAAATAAAAAGGGAACCGACAGTATGGAAGAACATATATGCCAACAATACATTGGACAAGGGTTCATTCACCAAAATATATAAAGAACTCATATGAATCAACACCAGAAAGATTAACAATCCAATTAAAAAATGAGCAAAGGACCTGAATAGATACCCCCAAGGAGGACATACAGATGGCCCATAGTCATATCAAACAATGGTCAACATCACCAGATATCAGAGAGATGCATATTAAAACCACAATGAGAAAGCACCTCACTCCTATTAAAATGGCTATCACTAATAGTTCAACAAACAACAAGTGCTGGTGAGGATGTGGAGAAAAGGGAACCCAAGTACACTGTTGGTGGGAATGCAGCCTAGTGCAGACACTGTGGGAAACAGTATGGAAATTCCTCAAAAAATTAGAAATGAAACTGCCCTTTGACCCAGTGATTCCACTGCTGGGAATATATCTTCAGAAACCCAAAAAAGCAATTCAAAAGAATTTCTGCAACCCAATGTTCATAGAAGCACTGTTTATAATAGCCAAGATTTGGAAACAACCTTAGTGCCCATCAGTAGACAAATGGGTAGAAAGAACTATGATACCTATACAGAATGGAATACTACACAACAAAAAAAAAGAGGGAATTGAAACCTCTTACAACAGCATGGATGGAAGGGGAGACTATTATACTAAGTGAAATAAGCCAGTTAGTTGGGGAAAGACAAATACCACATGATCTCACTCATAAGTAGAATCTAATGAACAAAATAAGCTAGGGAACAAAATAGAATCAGAGACATGGAACCATGGAATAGACTGACAGCTGTAAGAGGGGATCGGGAGGTAGGGACTGACTAAAAGAAGGTGAAGGGTCTAGTCAAAGAATATATAAGAAGGACTCATGCACATGGGCAACGGTGTGGGGATTAACTATGTAAATGGGGGGGTGGGCTAGGTGAAAGGGGTGAAGGTGAAAAATTGGGACAATTGTAATAGTATAAACAATAAAACATCAAAAAATTTTTTAAAGCCCAGAAGAGATTAATTAAATAAAATGCTTTAAAAAGCTTTTCTAGGAATTTGAAGGCTTCATATAATTTGGGTAGACAAAAAGTGGGGAGAATCTCCAGAAGCTTAGAACTGAAAGAATAAGGGGGCATAGGGCCATGGAATAAAAATGTCGTATGTTGGTTTGGCACAGGGCTAGAGCCAGATGTGTACAGCAAGTGGGATTCATTGATCTAGTCCTACATTTTAAAATTATTTAGCTGCTTTTACCTTGTGCCAGCCATTGTAGTAGGTTTTGGTATTCCAGTGGTAAATAAAAACATACAACATAAAGTATATTCCTATGTAGGCATTTATTAAATTATTATATAAAAAATTAATGATAAACCATTTAATATATGTTTTGCAGGGCAAGAACTTGTAGTCATAAGAGTATGTAGCTGAGGGTCTTGATATCTCAGAGAAGAGTTCCATGATGAAATGACATTGACCTAAAATATAAAGTAGGGATAAAGAGAAAATTCTTTTTGTTTTGCTAAAAAAGAAGATTGACAACACAGTACATAGGGAGTACTTGAAAATGTGGAAGAAAAAAAGATGCCTGAAAGATATTTGAGATGGTAAAAATAGGAAAGAAAGTTGTAGGATCTGAGGTGGGATTTCATATTTTGGGTGGTGTTTTTAAGACATGAAAAAATATTGAGATGGTTTAGCAAATAAGCTCTTGAGAAGGGATTGAACTGGTGTAGGCATTGCTTTAAGAGTAGAAACAGGCTAAATCGGTCAGATGGAAAATCACTACATATTAGCAGACATAGAGTAATAAGGTCATGAATCAAAACCTTATTACTTATTTTTCCACGTGAAAATTATCCTGTATGTGTTTTCAGTTTTTATGACATCTTTTTACTCCTTTTTTTGAAAATGGAGTTGAGCGTGTGCATCTCAGAAGTCATATGTTCAGTGAAATCTCCCCTATTCCCTCGGGAAGAATTAAGCCTACTCCCCCAGAATCCCAAAGAATTCTATTTCTACCTCTGTTAGCTCACACTCTATGAAATAATTATTTATATTCTTGTTTCCTAAACAAAACTGTCAACTTCCTATGAGCTCCGAGAATTGTTATTTACTTTACATAGGGCATATAACAAAGAGTTTGGAAATTACTGGACAGACAGTGGATATTGTTATCGATTGATTGCTTAAATGAATAGAGTCAGTGTTTGCATTTTCTATATTTTTTCATATGTAGCCTGACCTGTTCCCTAAATTCTTAATGTATCTTCACTTAAAAGACTTATAATTTGGAAGGAGCCAGTACTTTTTCTCATCGATATCAGTTGCGTGCCTAAAGCAGAAAGACTGATTACTTTTCAAGACAAAAGGTAAGTGGTAAGTGATTTATCAAACACTGTATTCGTTTAGTTTATATTATGGTACATATCAAAATCATTTCCTGTTTTTTCATTTTTGGTGGCTGGTCTCAGAGGTCTCCAATACTGATACTGGTCCCCTTGATACTGGTTTTCTCCACATTATTGTCCAACAATCATTAGTGTAGCCTCTGAAGCTTGTTGTCATTAAACCTTACCAACCTCTCTCTCTCTCCTTTCTTCTTTTTCTCCAAACTTAAGACCCACCTATCTACCACTTTTTGGAGCTTCTACAATATAACATGCTGTTTTTGCCTATGCTGTACTGAGTGTTTGGAATACTCACTTCTTCACTTGCCTCACTGTACTGAATTCTCAAGACAGAATTCAATATCCTGTAGCAAGCATGGTCAGTTGCAGGATGAAGTCAGAATTAGCTGTCTGTCTTATGGCTCCAGTTAGATTTCTGTGCTTTATAATAGCATTTATCACAACATTCATACTGCTCCCCTCTTCTTCAGTCAAAAGTAACTTGAAGAAGTGTATCATGTTTTATTTTTGCACCATCTGTTTATCTAGTCCAATCTAACTTATGATTTGACATTGTGTCTGACTCAGTGTATAACCAGTAGGTTGAAAGGACAAATGAATATGTGAATTTCAAGTGCTTAACATAATGGATATATGATATGTAAATGCTAAATAAATATTTTAAAGGAGGTAATTTTTTGAAGAAAAACAAATTCCTCAATTTTATTTTTAATACAAAAGTTTAAAAGGAGTACATGGTTTGATTAGCCATTTTCAAAGGTGTTGTCATACATGGAGGTCACTAATCATGCAGGAGGTCCTTTTCAGCGAACTTCAGGTGATTCCACACCCCCATACCTTCCATTTAAATAAATATTGAAAGTCTTTGTATAGATAGTAGAATGATTCCTACAATACTTACATTTAAATAACTAAAAATGAAGATGTTTTAATATTAATATTTGATGACAAAAGATAGCTTAGGTACTTTTTCTTCATGTGTTTTTCAAAGAAAGAAAATGAAACTATTGCTATTTAATTTATAATATGTTTTAACATTGATAGATGACAAAATAATGCTGTATTTGCTTATCTGAAGAAACTGAATGTTGAGGCCCTGTATACCTTAATTCACTGGTTCATCACTATATACATAATGGCAGTAATTCTTCTCATGTGTCTGAAATACATTTTTGAATGAGAGATTTACTTACCAAATTTGAGGGAAATAATAGTAAGTTAGGACAACGTGGAAGGCAGGGTCAAAGCTGGGAAAACAAAATTGTAGAGTACAACAAAGTTGAGTTTAGATCCTGAGCCCTTCACTTTAAAAGCCCTGAGAACTCAACAAGTTACTTAACCTTCCTGATCAACCCCCTTCCTCATCTGAAACAGGCTCATAATGCTGCCTAATTCAAGCTGTTAGGAGGTTTGAAAAAGATTACATAGGGAAAGCAGTCAGCTAGTTTCCAGCACACAGCAAGCGCTCAATAAAGCACTGTTTTTCGTGCATTCATTTCCTCTCTGTTCTTGAGGCAGTCGCTTTTGAGTCAGATGATCCATATTTAATAAGATACTTCCCTGGCATTGAAAAGATTTTGATCTATTAAAAGAAGAAAATTTTATTGAAAAGACATTATTTTGTATTATTAAAAATAGACATAACTGTTAATATAAAAATAGATGGTGATTACAGTTAATAATACTGTGAAATACTTCAAAGTGTCTAAGAGTAGATCTTAAATGTTCTCTTCACAAAAATAATTTGTAATTATGTGACATATGATATTATGTGACATAACTATCATATTATGTCACATAATTATCATATTATGATAATCATTTTACAATATTTTATAGGCATATCAAACCAATACATTATATACATTTAACTTACAGAATACTATTGTCAATTATAACAATAAAATTAGAAAACTTGACTATTCAATGCCTATGGAGTTTTCAAACAGAATCAGTAGTATGAATCCACCAAATCAAATTGGAACTGTACTCTAGCAATGTATAGATCTTCACAGTGTAGTCTACATGTTACTCTATTTTTGCTGTGTGAAAAACATGTTCTTTTCATGAATGTGGGATTATAAATATTCTCATGTAATTCTGAGTTGTGTACTGAGCTTTAAGAAGCCTCATGAAGGAAAAGAGGCCAGATGGATCATGGGCCTACTGTATATTTTAGTGCCTACTGGGTATCTGTGTTTTCATGCTTTTCGAATAAAAGTAAGTGTAAGTCCCTGCCCTTTAACAATAGCTCTTTAGAGCCTTTAGAAGGAGGAAAGGAAATTAAAGAAGATTCTTTTGAATTTTTTGACCATAAAATGCAGTTATAAAATAAGGTAAAATAAAGTGAAATGGAGACATCAACTAACTGGATTTGTTTCCCTATTTCAGTCAATCTGTGTTGAATCTTTGAGCAAAACTGGTTGAGTGGCTTACATGACAGACCTCCAAGTCAATGGAAAATTTCCCAAGCTCATGCTGGTTAGGAAACAGAAGGCCTCTTTTAAAGGAGTGCAAAACTCAGCAGTCTGGGTTTCATTGAACTGGTTTAGTGGTTTCTACTTATATAACTTCCATATGGAAATTTAAGGGGGACATAGAAACTAAGGCATCTTATTGTACTACCTGAGAGCAGCTGCTGTTTCAGGGATGTCTGTTCAAGTGGCCCAGGACCCTGGAGATTATTCTCTTTTTTTCCCCCCTGAAAAGCTGGATTTCTTTCCCAAATACCAAAAGAATTAATCAAACTTATGAAAACTTATTTCTAAGGGCAGTAAGAGGAGAAAATCCAGTTTAATCTTGTTTTCAAATTTCAGGAGCTCTTGGAACTGGTTATTTCATCTAAAAATCAGCAAAGGGTTCAAACAGAATGAAAACCAAATAGGCAAAAAAAGAAATGGGTGCTGTACTGCAACATGGGTAGTTCAATGATTTGCTTTTCTTTTGTCTAGAGGCAAGTGAGTAAAATAGGTTGAGCATTGTAAATTATAGACAGCTAGGGATGATGATTAGCAAGGACTAAGGATGTAATCTTAAAATTAAAAAAAAAAACAACTGTCACTTGGTTATAGGAGGGCATTGAGAATCATTTAAGGTTGGCTAAAAATTATGCTAAGCTTTTTACATGCATTTACTTATCTAATTTTCTCACCAATTCTATGGAGTAGTGAATTAGAAAAACTCAGCTTTCTACTCTGCTATGTAGGGGAAAGCCTAGTTCTTTCCTACTGTGAGTTTCTTCTCTGTGAGTATCCTTTATTATTTATACAAAACACTTCAGTTTTGATCACCAAATGTGTAGAGGTTCTTCTCCACACCAAGCAACTAGCTGGATGCAATTTAAGTCAATTATGGCACTATTTAGCTTGAATAACACCGAATTCCATAGGCTAATGTCTCAGGACCACAAGACTGCACCCTTCCCCCATCAGGCCCTAACAAACACATTTCAGGCACCAGTCCCAATCCCAGGTTGTCACTGTGTTTTGGACCAACTGGCTACAGATTGGAGGTTTGAGACCACTTTCTTGGGTTTGATAATTTGCTAGAGCAGTTCATAGAACTCAGGGAAAACAGTGACGCTTGTCAGTTTATTACAAAGGGATATGGTAAAGGATTCAGATGAACATCCAGATAGAAGAGATACATAGGACAAGGTATATGGGAAAGTGGGGGAGAGCTTCCATGCCCTGTCAGGGCACATCTCTCTCCCAGCACCTTCATGTGTTCACCAGCCTGGAAGCTCTCCGAACCCTGTACTTTGGGGTTCTATGGAGCCTTCATCAGGTAGCCAGGATGGATTTTTAACTCCATTTCAGCCCTTCTTTCCTCTCTGGACAATGAGGTAAGTCAGGGCTAAACATTCTAAGCTTCTAATCATAGCTTCTTCCTTTCAGTGACCAGCCCATGTGCAGGAATGGTCCAGGAGCTCACCCCGAGTCACCTTATTAGAACAGAGGACACTCCTATCACCTAGGAAACTACAAGGGTTTTAAGAGCTCTGTGTCAGGACCTAAGGGCAGAGAGCCAATGTAGATTTTCCATTATCTCACCGGTAGGAATTATTTTAACCTTATTTTAGCTTCTGAAGAAACTGACTGAGATATGTAGTGTCTTCTGAAGGTGCTGTGTATTTACAAATGGTAAGGGTGGGTTGATCTAGTCTCTAAAGATTGACAGCAGATTTAAAAAAAATTTTAAAGAGTTTCATGACAAAAAATTTTGATTATGCCTTTGAATAAGTTTCTACACTGGTGGTTATCTGTTGTGAAGTTTTTTAAAAATTGCATTTTAAAAGAAAAAATATAATGAACTGTTTGATAACTGAGCAGCATTTTGATATGCTGCCATAGAATCCTACGGCTGGTTCGGATTGCCTTAGTAGAGAGATAAGCTCAACATTTTTAAAGTAAATGTTTGAAAGATTAGCTATGTATTTAATTACATAAAACTTTCTGGACTCACTGTGAGCAAATGAATTCGATAACATTATTATATTAGGCTAATTATATTTGACTATATGTTATAATTTATAGTATTATTATATTCAAGTCAAAACTTACATAGTCAGCAAAGTTGCATTACATTTCTTTTATGCATTGAAGATGTAAATGAGGTATTTCCATAACTAAAACTGAATTTTAACCCAGTGAGGGAAAGATAAAATTTTTAGAATTTTGCATAAAGATCTTTATTAAAAATTCCACATTACTTTGCCTTATGGTATTATGTTATGAATAAAATTTTATCTTTCCTTGAATTTTTATATTATATATATCAGCTATTGAATTATTCTGTTAACTGCCACTGATGCAACTTTCATGAATCATGACTTTAATAACTACTGGATCTAGCTCTAAAAATCAAAAACCTAAGTTACCCATTTCCTGTATAATGATAGATTTTTAAGTCCCTTGCTACTGGAATAACTAACTAACATTCAGGGTCTGACACAAATAATGCCCCTTTTTTATTACAAAATCTTTTATTACAAAATCATAAGCATGTAATTCTGTAACATAACAATATCACACTCAAGCACATTTTACATTTTAGGTGAAATGTTCAAGTTAAAACTATAAATTATTACACCCATATTATTACCCTACCAACCCCGCTCAAGCAGGCCTTACTTCTGCTCACCCTGTATGTATTAGACCCACTTGCATTCTAATTCCAACTGCAAAGTATGGGTGAATCTCTTGCTAAGAGTATGTCTGTTTCAAGATAGAGCTTTAACTCCGCACTTACGACTTGTTCTGAACTGATTTATCTTTAGCTCCTTTCAATTTAAAATTTCAAAATAGTACTTGGTTCTCAAATTTTTTTTCTTCTGCTTGAAGCCTAATCCAATTCTGCTAGCTTCCCAGAGACAATGCTGATTGCCAAAGAGAAGTTGTCCTTAATTCAAAGTTAGATGTATGACCAAATCCCTAAGATCCTTCAAATGCCTCCTCCTAGCATGCTTTATTGAAATGATTGATATAGAGAGTTCTCCTACCAAAATGTTTTCCTGACAACTGCTTCCAAATTGTATTCAAGTATGTATGTAGCTGGAAGTTCATTAAGCATTGGTCAAATGCCCACTATATGAGAAGTACTCTCTTAGGGGCTGCACATACCTAAGAGCTGAGACATATGCTCAATGACCAAGATGCTCATGTTATGGTAGGGGGCAGAGGCCTAAAGATGTAATGCTTGTAGACTGTTTGTTGTAAAGAGACAACAAGTTTAGTCAAAGAAGAGATGTTCTTGCAAACTGAGTCTTGAAGAGTGAAAGAGGTTCTGACTAAGGAAATGGGAATGACCATGACAGGCAGTGGGGCGACAGACATGGGCACAGATGCCGTGCTCAAGGAGCTATGTGCGGTTAAATAGTGCCGAGCGTGGAAGTGAGGGGGGCGGCGAGTGGAAGGAGAGCAGGTACAGGAAGGGGACCACAGCTGAGGCTGGAAGCCAGTTAGGGACCCAGAGTTGGTTTTGTACATGATGGTGGTGCTTCTGGAGCG
Organism: Carollia perspicillata; assembly: GCA_004027735.1. Lineage (NCBI taxonomy): Eukaryota > Metazoa > Chordata > Mammalia > Chiroptera > Phyllostomidae > Carollia > Carollia perspicillata. Next base: position 17,277 of record PVKM010014139.1, read on the forward strand.
TTTTTATTTTTAGCTAAATTATTCTCTAACAGTGGTGCCAAGAGACACTTGAAATGGGCAAACTGGGAGGTAGAGAAACCAGTTAGGAAGTGCCTGCCTGCAAATGATCTAAGCTGGATATGATGAAGACTAGGGCAAAGTCTGTGGTGATAAAAATGGGTGAGGAGAAAATGTAGAGAATTATTTAATGAAGTTATATGACATGGAGAATTCTAAGTGCTTACATGAAGGAGCAAAACAAATCCAGGTTTTGTGGGGACCGAACCCTAGAGTGCAAAATAATGAATTAAAATGAGATACAAAAATGTTCACTTAAAGCTAGAAAAGAAACCACAAAGTTACACATTTCAAAAAAGTGATGAAACTAAGATTCAGGAAGAGAAATATATCTCATTAAGCACAAACTAAATATATCACCACCTCAGCATCCCTTTAACCATATCGTAGAACTGTTCCCATTTATAATATCTCCCTACCCAAAGAAACATGACACAGATGAAACCAGAGTAGAAAGACATTTAGGAGACAGTAGGATATATTCCAGGGCCCTTGTTTCTGGTAGTAAATTGAGCAATAGTGTCGAGTGAGTAGTCAACATAGATTTAAACTATTCTTATTTTTTTCTTATCTGCACAGAGTATTTTAAATTTTTTATCAAGAAGATTATGAATTATCAGGAATTACACGTTTTTGACCTGATGGATAGAGTAATGATTATAATTGTTCATAGTGAGGAGTGGGGAAGGCTGTCTAGTAAGGAAAACATTTTGTAACATTGCTTCACAAAGAATACTATCTTCCCCAGTATTTATTCTTTTTTATACAGTGTTTAATAAAGTGCCCCATAATATTCACATACAGTAGGCTCAGGTATGGTCTTTAAGAAGCAAACGGCTTGGAACTTATGAATCAGTGCAGATAAACTTCTCTGAACTTTAATTAGATTTTAAAAAATCTAATTGAGAACTATAAGCAGAATCAAAACTAAGAGAGCAAAACTAAGAATTAAGAGGATTTTACGAATTGCTTTGGTTAGAGAGTAACACATTTTAGCTTTACAACATTAATTTTTGTGATTGTGTTTATACTCGTGAGACAACTGGTCATTCTAGTGTGAAATGTGGCAAGATTTGATGAAGTATGAAATTTGCAAAGCTTCCTATCTCTACTTTGAGACATAGTACAACTCTGGGATTAAGTGGAAGGACCTGGAGCCTGAATGACTGGGTTGGACTCACAGGCTTCACTGCTTCCTGGTTGTATTTAACCTCTTTGTGCCTCAGTTTTAGCATCTGTTAAATGGGGATAATAACATCTACCTAACTGGATTGTTGAGTGGATTATAGTTGTCAAGGGATACAAAGATCTTAGAAGCAATGCTTGGCATAAAATAAAAAAGCATTCTATAGGTGTTTGTTATTTTTGTTTTCCAAGGAGAAGGAGCTGTAGTTTTCCTTAGGATGGACTAGAAGTACCTATACAACTGAGTAGCCAGAACTCCAACCTTTATTGCTAGTACCGTATCAGTGTGCTGAACTCCAGATCAGAGTTTCCCAAACTGTGTTCCATGAGGGTGTTCTGAGATATAAATGATCTCAGAACAAAAACATAAGTTTTGAGCAGAAATTTCCAAGTAGTTTTTTTACATGCCCTAGACCCATAACTCCAAGTGGTTCAGGGATAAGCCCTAACAATGATTGAGCAATAACCTTTCTCTCTGAAAAGGTCAGGGAAAACTGCTGTTGCCATGCCTTTCACTGAACTGACTAGAATCTACTGTGCTGACTTGGGCCTTACCTGGGTCAGGTAGTGCAAGTTTGGGCCCTTAAAAGAGGCAGATTATAAATGCCGATAAAATAAATTTCCCAAACCAGCTGTCCTGTCCTGCTAGGGAAAGTGTTCCTTGTTTGTTTAGTGCATGTGATCTTGTTAATACTAGTGGTGGCTGCCTGTAGGTGTGAGCAGGGCCAACAAGCTAAGTGACAGATATGTCATTTCCACAGAATGTGCTCATCATTTTCGTTCTTTGGGTTGTGACTAGAGTTGTCCTTGGCAGATCATTGTCGTTTTCAGACTTGCTTCTGCTATCCTCTTTTATCCATTGCATCCCAGCAATTTGTCTGTTAACTCAGACAGAAAGCCCACAGCTCCCTCATTACCTTTCATTCCTCTTCCGCCATTCTCTGAACACAAGGTTTATGCGACTGCCACCATTGCTTCCCTTGGCTTTTGATCACTCGGATTCTATCATGCAGGCATCACTTGTATTTGTGAGTAAACTTTTCCTTTTGAGCTACCCCCATACTCCAAGGCTCCTAGATGAGCTGTTTCCTGACAGCTAAGGAGCAATCAACTCCACCATCCTCCTACATAACACTGCATAGTTTTTTCTGTAGTCACTAATACAGGCTCCCACGAGTGTACCCTCATATGACTTCAGGCGGCGGAGGGTGGGTGTGTGGTGAGGAATCTTGACCAGGTATTACCAATTTGGGATAATGAAACAGTAGTGTTTTCAATAAAACAGAATGTGATATTCAATGTGTTTTTAAATAATTATCTGGAAGGTGAAACCATCATGTTCAATATTACTTGTGTAGCAAAGAAAATAGTCAAAGAGAAATAAACCATGGAATCCAGTGGTAAAAGGAACAATATGATTCTCTAGTCTGGCTCCTTTAGTCTGTAGTTGTGGAAGGGACGCCGAGTAAAGTTGACTTGCTCAAGGGCCCATGATTAGTCAAAAAACTGCAGTGACACTGAATAATCTTCTGATTTATAGCCCAGTGTTCTTCATTCTCAAACATGCATACCTGAAAACGTGTTTGAGAATGTCTGCCCATTTTTGACTGTGGGGCTGCTTTCCTTTCACTTGCTATATGTCAGAGGACAAACAAGAACTCTTAACATACCAGGAAGTTAGTGATGGAATCAGTGAGGGAGTTAATACAGACTCTTCCATTTTAAAATCCCAGTGTTGGAGGGGGGGCTGAAAATTCCCCAACTAATTACCTCTTGGTCTTTCTTAAATCTCTTCACTATGATTCCTATAGTCATTGATTGGCCCGAGAGACTATGGAGCTTTTACTAGAGTCTCCTTCTCTTATACTTGAATTAATTTGTCAAAAATCAGTTATTTCTTATTTTAAGAGAGGAGAAATCATAAACCTAGGATTAGGACAATAGGTTCTACTCCAAGTTCTACTGTGAGCCTGAAGCCTGATCTAGGGCAAGTCACTTTCCTACTCTTTGCCTCAGTTTCTTCACATGTAAAATCAGGGTATTTCTCTAAAAGGCACCTGAAATTCATTTATTAAGAATGGGAAGAACTTTAAGTGCCTGAAGCTTACAGCTCTCATGTCAGTTAACCTCATGGTTGGAAGGACAGTGGTGGGAGTTTGGCATCTGTGTTTATATTGTCAGCTGACAGACTTTAAAATCAGTTAGTAGCAAAAAGATGATCTCAGGGTTTCACTAAATAATGAGAAGATGCTGAAGGGAATTTCTGAGTAGAGCACTGAGATATTTTTGGAGGTTTTTCAACTAGGCCTCCATTTTATATTAAAAAATAAAAACTCAATAATTAAAATATAACTGATATTATATTAAATTAATATGTTGGCATATATTCTGAAACTGGATCACACAAGCATAGATTTTCTAAATAATCCTTCAAGAGACCAGAGCAGGAAATTAGAGTTATAGGACCTGACTCATCCTTACTTGTGATGTGGTCTTTCTGCAAGCATAAGCGTGGAAGGCACTGGAGTAGGTGTGGGTACCAGTGATGCCAAAATCTAGATCTTAGTGTTTCTTGGCCTTAAGTTTCCCACCATTTTGTACCTCCTCGAAGTGCTTTTCCCTTTTCTTTTATAGAAATACAAATTGAACCCTGAGTAACTTTCTGCTTTAGGGAAAATTGAACCCTGAGTTATTTTCTGCTTTAGAGAGAGAAAAACATATTTCAGGTCCTCATAGTGATACTGAGAATTAAAGAAGAGCAGTGTGGAAAACCCACAAAAATAAAAATATTTTAAAATACTCTTGATATGTAACTTGAAAAGGAGGTTGTTTTGAGGATTATGCAACAAAAACACCCTTTACCTGGGTTTTTTTTTTTTTTTCATTCAGTGCTATGTCACGCACACTTATGGAGATAGATGTGTCCTCAAGACAGGACATTCATGGTCACTTAATAAAACACTGAAAAACTTTAAATTTTGTTTCCATAAATCATCTGCTCAATTGGAAATATAAATTTATGTAAATATCAGTAGAAAATCTATTGATTTTTTTATTAATGACTCAGCTGCTCAAATGCTCTATTGCATTAGTGGTCAGTGGCAGGAACAAGGCTCTCTGCAGTATTGTTGTAACCATGACATTAGTGACATCATTTAGTGTAAATACGATTTGGAACATTTGGGAAACAAAGCAATGACTTCTTTTCACTTGATTCTGTGAGAACCTAATGAATACTAAGAGAGTGTAGTGAACGGTGTGGATTTCTCTACATACATTTAGCAATTTTATATATGTGCACATATATATATAAATAAAATGTTTTATATAAATATTCCTAATAATGCATAAGATTCACAGTGCTCTGTAGACTCTGAGATAATGTTGTTCTCGGATTGCAAAGCCATGCTCTCCTGTAAAAGCCATACTTTTAGATTGTATAGAATATGGACCCAACAGGGCCAAGAAAACACACATTGGTTCTAGTCTGAGTGACACCTGTGTTAAAAAAGATCCCTTCAATTTTTTTTTCTTTCTGGAGCATGCATACTAAAAATAATGAAAGTGTGGGTATCCTGCAAGGGTGTTTTAGTCTGTGGTGTTGGGAGATCTGTGAGGGGAGTGTTATTGTTACTATAGAAACGAATACTGCCCCCATTATGGGCACACAGAAGACAGACTGAACATTGAGGAGTGGAAAAGCAATGGAAAAAAGGAGTGTCATTCAGGGAGAATAGGAGAAACTACACGTGAAATACTATATTGAGAAAAGAACAGCATGAAGTATTGTGGGGGACCTAAATACTGAAAATTTCTAAAGAAAATGTGAAAGTTATAACTTGGGTGGAGACTGCAAAAAAAATGACTTTTCTATTTTTGAAATATTAAATTTTCTTCTAAAATAGACATATCCTGCTAGTTTTTGCCTTTATAGCTACTTTTGAATCCTGAAATCTTTCTTAAGAATTGTATTTGGAAGAAAACAAAATAAGGCAAATATTGAAGTTAGTTCCAGACTCTGTATTTGAAGGCTCAGTTATTTCTTACCAGTCTTGGAATTTGGGGCAAGTCACTTGATCTTAAAATAATACCAACCTCAAAATTATTGTGTTAGTGTATGAAAGAACCAAATTCAAACCCCAGTCCATGGAGTGAACATTTCTAATTGAGGGAAAAGATTAAGAAATGGCATCTGGGATATAAATCGCTCATTTGAGCACTTGAGAACAAAGAAAAAAAGTCTCCACTGCTCATATTTCTCTTTAAAAAAAGAGAATAAATTGTTCATGTTTGAAGATTGTAGATAGAGGTAGAAAACATTTATTATACACATGTAAATATAAAATTAGATGATAATTTGCAAGGGAAATGAATAAAATACTATTAAAATGTTATTTTTGACTTTAAAAAGACTTTAATGAATTTAATATTTTTATTCATTTGCTAATTTGGATAGATTATCATAGTAAAACTTTATTTTAATCATCTCTTCATGCCATGAATAAAATATAAAGGTGACATTTTTATAAAACTTGATATGTTGTCTGGAAATGTTCATCTATAGAGTAACATCATTCATGTACTGTGGTGGACATGGTGATATGCCATCCAGATGCCCCTCCAAAGGAAGACTTGTCTCAGCTCCTGCTGCCCATCCAAGATCACGCTGTTTCCAAGATAGTCCAGTTTCAAGGCTGATGGAGATTGGGGATACCAGGGCCCAGCCATTTTAGTCCAACATGGAACACTTCTGATGCCTGTGGGATGATCCAGGCTGTGGGAAGGCCTGCAGTGCTGCTCAGATTCTCCTTCTGCCAATTCTCCTTCCTTCTCCTCCCTGTCACAGGTGTTGAGCTCCAAAGCACTCCTTAGTAAGCGTGCTGCATGCTCCACTCCATCTCACAGCCTGATTTCTGGAGAACCCAATCAGCATCATGAACTCCTTCCTATTGCACACAAATTCTCATGTGGATGAATCTATATGCCTAAATTAAAAGTCAGTTCTCAAATGTGCTCATGTCATCAAATTATCTACTCTATATTCTTTTTTTGTCGTTGTTCAAGTACAGTTGTCTCCATTTTCCTGCCACTACTTTCCCCCACCCAAACCATCCCCACCTCCTGCCCTTGATCCTTCCCTGCTTTGGCTTTGACCATGGGTCCTTCATACATGTTCCTTGATGACCCTCCCCTTTCTTTTCCCTGTTATCCCCTTAATATTCTTGAAAAATTCACAATGAAAATAAGTGCCTGCAAAATTTCATTTCTCACATTTTATATGCAGACTCTTAGCTTCTGAAGAGTATTGAAGAAATGCCAAATTACATTTATAGGGTTTAAGGAGACCCTCTGGCTTCCATCAAACCTGCTCATATAGATGAGAAAGCTGGATCTCTGAAGGGTAAAATGTGCTATCATATTGGAGGTTAGAACACAAGGCAGGTTTACTAGTCCTTCCTTAGCTTCCTGTGTTCAGAGACAAATTTTTCTTCTCTCCTTCTTTCATGTTCTGTTCCTTTAACCCAATTTTTTTCCCCTGATATTCCTGAGACACAGCTGTTTCCCAGAACTGTGAAATCCTTTTGAAGACAGGAGTAGGAGTGTGGTGTGTGGAGGGATTTATACAAGGGGCACATGTAGCTCTTGTAATTCTGTCAACTTGCAACTGTGCTTAAAATTGATCAAAATAGAGGGTGTTTTCTGGACTCCATGACATTAAGCAGTTCTCCGAGATGAAAAGAATATTAGCTAGCCCTTCTCCTCTGAGGATGCAGGAGGAGGCTGAGGGTCAGCTTCTTCATTTCATATTCAGGACTACACATTTGTATCTTGCTCCCATGAGCAAAAGAATTATGTTCAGTATTTCCTAGCAATTGCATTCAACAAGTCCCATTAATGGTATTGCAGTCTAGAATATGTCTTGCTCTTATTTGTTTAAGCAGGATTTAATTCAAGGTATTAGAGAAATTAGTCACTGGTTACGAGCCATATACAGCTCCTATGTTAGAACTTGTGTTCTAGAGTGAACAAAATAGGTGTATCCCCCTTCTTGGAGTGAATTTTCTGTTGGGAAGACACACATCACAAATACAGTGAGAACTTATTAAAAAAGAACCTAAATTTTTAAAATGATATTTAATGTGACAACCGAAGGATTTGGTTCTATTTGTATCATTTCCCCATTTACATTCTGGGGAAATATGGCTTTGTGTGTGTGGTGTTTAGAGACAGCTTTCCAGAGACAGTTAACAGAATATGTGAACATTCAGAACAGACAGAATCTTCAACTTAGAACTGAAAAAAGTTAAACCCAAGAGAGGGTTTGAGAAGTGAGCCTAGAGAAATAGTCAGGAACCAGGTCAACAAAGTAGGCACAAATTATTTAGTATGATTAGTCAACTTTTATTTATGCTCAATGCTTTACACATTTTAAGTATATTATTACACATTTACTTGCTGTTATGAATCAGACTCCTTTTTATCATGTACCCTAAACAACATATCTTTATTTTTTATTGAAATTCTGTTGAAATCAATGGCTTTTTTAAATGTATGCAATTTTTAAAATATTTATTAGTCCTTTCTATTACCTTTGAAATCTGCAGTAAGTTTTTTCTGTACTTAATACAGTGAAGTATACGTTTGGGAAACTAATACTCATTTATTCATATAGGCACAAATCTTATGGTAAGATTTATGAGTTCTCACTTTTTTCTGAAGAAAAATAATATTCTTTACAATCCTTAATCCATTTTGAGGATGAAACAAATCAAGACACTATTCAGTCTAATAACTAGTAAAACAAAACGGATCATCTGACCTCTTTGTTCTTAATTTTCAGGCGTTTATTTGGTGGGCTTTTTTTCTTAATAAAATTAATACTACTGATTTTTTTAAAAAGCCTGAACAAATAAGCAGACATTCAATTGCAATTGGGAATGAACTGATTAAGAAATGTAAAAAAATCATAAATATTTTAGTTTAAGAAGATGTATAGACTAAGTAGACCAAGTACATCTTTGGAATTGCTTAATCTAGAGAAAAACCAAGAGAACACTTTTATAATAGTTTTTCAATAACATAAACTGTTGTAGAAGTAAGTGGTACCACTGGCTTACAATTTCTACTGAGAAAAAAAGTTAGATCAGACTGGATTGTAAGGATTATAGATCACATGCCAGGCAGAAATTTTTAATCATGGGAAGTAGAGGCAACTGAATGGCTTCTTTCAATTGTAATTGTATCAATAAGACTACTTCATTGTTCGTTCATCGCATCTGTTTTAAAAGCATTTTATATCTTGTTATATGTTTGGTAGTCAACAATTTTTAATAAAAGTAATATATTTAATAAAATTATACATTGAAAACAAAAAATAAATAAACGTCTTCAATTTTCTTGGCAAGATATCCAGAAGAGGGGTTGCTGGGTCATATGGTAACTCAACTCTTAATTTTTTTGGGAACCGCCATAGTGTTTTCCACAGTGGCTATACCAGTTTACATTCCCACCAACAGTGAATAAAGAGAACAACTCCATTTAAATATTCCCCATGATTATCACTGGCATTTTGTAGATGAGAAAACTGAGACACAGAGAGATGAGGTAACCTGGCCAAAGTCCCATTGTGGGTAAATAGTGGGAGTGGGGTTTGGCCTAGGTAGGGTGACCAACCATCCTGGTTTGCTCAAGACTGAGGGGTTTCTTGGGCAGAGGACTGTTCAGTGTTAAACTGCAACTGTCCTAGGAGAACTGGAACAATTGCCCACACTCTTAAGTACTTAGTTCTTCTGTTTCTCAGGTCCTGGGTTTGAACCCTCCAGCGTGACTCTCAAGCCCACCAAACATGTCACAAAAGTGATCATGATTTGCTAACTTGCAGTGTGTCTGGATAGGTCATCATATGTCAAGTCCTCATATTTGTCATTATTCTTTTATTTTCCACAGGTTTATGGTGGTATTATTGCTATATAAAATAAAACATATATTTAATGTGTACATTTTGATGACTTCAACATATTCATACACCTGTAAAACAATCACTACAATTAGTCTCATAAATATATCCACTGCCTCCAAAAGTTACCTTGTGCATGGCCCCCTTTAAAAATATGTTCTAGAAGTCTGCTGTACAACATGGTATCTAGTTAAAACTACTGGATCGTGCAATAAAAGAAAAGATTTGTTAAAAGGGTAGATCTCATGTTATCATTCTTAATTAGCTTCATCTCATTTGACAGCAGGGCATTTATGTTTCTTATACTTTTGTTTCTCTGAAGCCTATTCTCTATTTCCCATAAATCACTATATACTTGCAGTCTATATATAGACTGAAGCCTTATTTTCCCCTCTCCCATGGGACACCCCTGAGTGACATCTTTCTTACATGTACCCTGCTTGAACTTCACTCCCCTACATAGCTCTGGAATATATGATGTATACATTCAGTACTTACAGGTACCTCTCTGCTTCCTCTTCTATCATGCTTCCCTCCATAAGCCCACCTTCCCTAAGTGTTATTGTTTCCCTTATCCTGCCCACCTCACTACCTCCTGAGTCCATTTCAGGGCATCTCCCAATAATGTAGTATCAAAAAACTGCCCTAGGGTTTGAGAGAACGGAGAAATTGATCTGGACAGTGTTGTCACGGACACCTTTGTAGAAAAGATATTAATCCAACCAAGTTTGGAAGAGTGCAAACAGGGTAGATGAGCATCAGTAAAATGATTTTGATTTTAAAGGGACCTTATAGTCCAGAAACTTAGGGATAAAAAATAGACAAAGAATTTATTCATAAAATAGCTAGTTTGATGCCTGGTACATAATAGTTATTATTAGTCTTAACCAAAGTATTGTTATTCTGTTCATAGATAAAAGCACATTAAAAACAGCCACTTTTATGCTTTCAATGCTCTGATGGAATAACGAGTAGAAGGGAACGGATGGCTGTTATCAGAACTCTAGGTCAGTAATAAGAAACTATTTTAAAACACATCCCACTCTTTCCCTCTATAGCAACATCTTTTTGTCTTGGTTGGGACTGATGTAGGTGCTCTTCCCCCATGCCACAGCACTAAATGTTTCAGAACACCAGATAGTTTTAATTTTTAAAGCATACTTTTTCACATAAAATATTTGTTAGAAAGCTGAATGTGAACAATAGATGAAATTTTGAGATATCAAATAGTTAAACCCTGAAAAACTTTTGCATTTAAATATGTAGATATGTTAGATTGTTGACAGTGAGGTTCACAGGGAGTTTGCAGTTGAATATTTTTTCCACAAATAGGTATCAGAAATGTTTTATTGCTCAACATAGTTTACATTCATATTTCAATAGAGCTATTGCTTTCTGTCAATACAAATACATGTTGCTTATTGTGGTTATACTTCCCCTAAGATAAAATAAGGACAAAACTAGTTTTAAATACATTTTCCCATTATAAATGCAACTCTATTATTTGGTTATATTTTATAATCAGGTATATAGGTGATGCTTACTTTATATCTGCTACTGAGCATTTTTTCTAAATAATTAGCTTCAGGCTTAGGTAAGGCAGTAAGAAAAAGATACCTAGCAGGAATTAAGTAGAATTCTAAATTTGTATTTAAATTCCTATCTGCATGCAATGTTTTTGAGGCCCTTGGCCTATTACAGAGAGAGGAAAGGAGAGATACAGAGAGGAAAAGAGTGACAGAGAGAAAGAATAAAAGATTAAGAGAGAGAAAACAAGAGAGAAAGAGAGAGAGCTGTAAATATGACTCATGGCTTTCCCAGCCATGGTTAGAGAGGCATGTGAGTACAGGAGAATGGTCAGGGAGATGTAATGTCAATGACTTTGAAGATGGAGGAAGTGGCCATGAGTCAAGGAATGAAGGCAGCATCTAAAAGCTGAAAAAGATAAGGAAATAGATTCTCCCCTATAGCCTCCAGAAAAGAACATGGCTTTGCCAGCTACTTGGTGCAACAGTAAAAGTCTAATACAGTCATGTACACATTTCATATTACATAGACAGGCATAAATTTATTTTTATTGTAAAATTTTTGCATACTCTCCTCTGCCATGATTTGTTTGTAGTAGAAACTTAAATTACCATCCCCTACCCAAGGCAAATTGGTTTATGGAAGCTCTCAGTTTGCTGTAACTTCATAGAGGGAACTATGTCCTTCATTCAAAGACCATTTACAGAGTGCTTAGTATATGCCAGGATTCTTGCTCAGTGTTGGAGGTGTGTAAAGAATAATAACCATGTTCCCTTACCACATAATCACGTTAGTTATGCCCAGTTCTGCCAGTTTTCCCCCCTTTAGGATTACACATTTCTCCAAGATAAGGACTCCTTCTTCTTTGTTTTTGTTCAGCATTGTTCCAGGATTGTGGTGAATAAACAGCTTTTAAAGGATAGAAGACTCTTTGGAAGCTAGTACATATATACTCATGTATTTTAGAATTTCCCATATAACATGGAATTCAGAAGAGAACTCATTTTCTTTGGCTTTCTTACATTGTTTTTAAGATACCTCTTAGAATGGAATCTCTAAGAATTTAAAACCACTTTGAGCCCATACAATAGTGAGAGAGGAAAAAGCCCAAAGAAAATTTCAAGTTGACATACACATATGGAATCCAATCCTGACTTCAGAAACAGTTTTTAAGTAAGTTGTTCTGTGAAAACTAAATCATAAATGACAGTTATGCCAAGATTAATTCTTTAACTTCTATAGCACAACATTCCATATGAATGCCAAAGACACTTTGATTCAGAAGGAGCCACAGCCAATAGATTTTTTATTGTCGTTCTCAATCTGGCTTTATTTATCACTGTGTTCTGAGGCTTTGGGACTAAATCTTGTCAGACTAATAGACATGAGACTTTCTCTAGTGTTCTTGACTACTACTTCTGACTCCTTAGGTATTATGCAAAAAGTAGAAAAAAATATAAAACCTAAAATTCTAAGAGTTTTCACATGTTACAAAAATTCTTTAAACAAGACAAACAAGCAAGCAAAATATAACCAAAGACATTGAAATAGAAAACAGGCTGCCAGTAA
>PVKM010014140.1:0-29413 GCA_004027735.1 Carollia perspicillata
CATTTATTTAAAGACCTAAGGCAGAAGAACTGGTATGAAAGCCCTTTCATACTGGTGCTTTGTCTGACTTTCATTGAAGTCAACACAGGCTATTACTGAAGACCTTAGAATACCCAGACCATAACCCAACACCAAGCTGGCTGCGTCAGGATAGTCAACTTTCCAGAACATACTGGAATATTTTAGAGTTTGTGCTGTGCACTAGATACAGGAAGATCCAAATATTCCTATTCTCCAGTGCTTGAGAGCTTGTCCTCAAGCTTTCACCCAGCTAGTGATTCTATGGAGAGCAAAACCCACACTGAGTTTTAAGCTGCCAGGAGAAAATGACAGGCAAAGGGAAAATGAGGGCACAGTGCTGAAGGCAAGGTTAAGAGAATAGGGCATGTGTAATATGGGGACGGCAGCCGAAAAGCCAAAGCACAATATGAGATGCAACTAGCAAGAGAAACAAAGGGCAGCCAGACAATATTTCACAAATACATTAGGAACAAGACAAAGGAGAATGGAGACCCGCTAATTAGGAGGGAGGGAAAACAAATAGCAGATGCATCAGAAGGCTTGAGCTTTTAATACCTATTATGCTCTAGGCTTCACAAAATGGTTAGCTATCATCAGAAGCTGAATATAAACCACAGTAATGAGCACATGGGGGGTAAGGAGAGTAGTTTAAATGGAAACCAAACAGATTAGTAACTACTTAGTCAAGCTCAATGGTTTCAAGTCTGGCCCTGGCAAGAATCAGAGTGTTATAGTAATGAAATCACCATTATTTCTTTTTTGGTTTCCTAGGGGACATTTTTTATTGAATTTATTGGGGTGGCATGGGTTAATAAAATCATATAGGCTTCAGGTATACAATTCTACAACACATCATCTGTATATTGTATTGTGTGTTCACTACACAAAGTCAAATCTCCTTCCATCACCATTTATCCCCCATTTATCTTTGAAATGCAAGTTTCTGTCAAAAAGACCTGTTGAAGGAGTGGGAAGATTTCAGGGGCCTAAGTGTGAGGCAAAATCAGGGTCCTCATTGAGCAAGAGGAAATGAGAATAGCTGGAAACAAAAGCAGTGACCTTGGAAAGGGGCATGGATGTCCCTGTGGAGTGACACTCACATCTACCCCAGACCAAGCACAGAAGTGAGGGAAACTCAACTGGGCAGGGTGTCTATTCACTGTAGACAAGACCTTGGGATAAGTCTCTGGAAGTGCCACATTTCAAAGTAGAGTTGCCATGTCTTCATAAAACAGTCAGGCACTTGACCAATGATGGCAAAAGTAAGAGCCTAGAAAGAACCTGGGAAGCCTCAGATGGACAGTATGGTTGCAGGGCGGGGCCTGGCAAGCTGAATTAAGTACCTTTCATTTTCAGATTAATATAACTAAAATCCCTTGCATCCCTACTCTGTGTCATGCACTGTGCTAAGTACTTCATACAAATTTTTAAATTTAATATTCTCAATACTATACTACTGTGTAGTATAACTGGTCTATATAGCCTCTTTGATCTGTTAACTAAAGCAAAGTACATGAAATTTAGTTTATTATATGATTTTGTCATCTACATATAATTTCTAGGGTTTTTTCAAGGTGTCCATGCTACTTTTTTAAAAAAGCTATAAACAAATGTGTTACTTTAAAAAAACAAATAATATGAGGCTATGCAGACTTATCCTATCATTCCCTAACTACCAAGTAATGAAGAAGAAATGAACAGAGGTAACTAGACAATGATGCTCTACACTTGGCTGCAGTTGAGGAAAGAAAATGGCCACAGTCCAGCCAGAGTCTCCCAAGATGGCAGTGACCTTGGTGAGGTCACTTATCTGAGAACAAGGATGGCAAAAAAGAGCAAGTTCCCCCCATTTGCTGCACCCTTGGCAAATATTGCAAAATAATCCCAGCATTCTCTCTCTTGGAGCCCAGTGGCCCTTAAAGTTATTCTCTACACACAATACAAGATTATTTTTGTTTAAATACTTACAAGTACCTTATAGAGTAATTCTTCTTGGTATCAAGGTGTCTTGGGCATCAAATGAACTATCAGGAGGAAGTAGAAATCCTGGCTTAATTTGTTTTAATTCATTCATTCAACAAATACTGGTAAATGCTGGGCTCAAACAGGCAAAATAGATTTTTTTACAGTATCACTTTTCAATCTTTGACTTGCTGATCTGAATTATTAGTCTACATAGATTGCACATAGCATATAGCATTTCCCAAACTTGGCGACCACAGGAACCATCTTCTCACAGAGCATGTAATATCCAATAGGGTACTCCACAGTCCATATTTTTTAAAGGTTAATAACATATTCCTATTGGGGAATCAAAGCTTATAATTAATTGTACTCTGTGTTTCTTCCTTAGCATTAGCACAATAGTCAGATCTGGATTAAGTTTACAACACAGCCAGGCAAACAGAAAATACACTAAATGTTGAACTCCAGATTTAAGAGTGGAAATTCTTCTACTCTCCCCTGCTGAGAATAAGGATGGATCTAGGATTTCCTGCAGAATGGTGCCTCCCTATGGAAGTCAAAGAAGTCCAGCTCTGGTAGATAAATTAGGGAGGGGCTGGCAGGCAGCAATGACCTAGCAGATAAATCCTGACAGATTCTTATTGTCCAATTTCCCCGTTTATATACACCATGAAGTTACTTCAGGCCATTAAGTTGTGGTGCAGTTTATTGGATTACAACATTCTTTAGTAACATTCCAGGCTTGCTTGACTATACATGTGTCTTTCAATGTATATCTAAGAACATTTTATATACGTTAGCTAAATGCACTTAAAATGTTTCTAAGAGTGGGTTAGTCTGCAGATAGCCACTTATATCCATGGTACTTCAACTTCTAGTAATTAACAGTGAGAAGGTGACTCATCCCCAGAATTTGTAGGCATCTTGTTAGAGTGGTGTGTACATTTAACTATATGTTGCTGGACATCCAGTGAACCTTGTTAACTGAGTATAAACCCAGCATAGAAGACCCCCCTAGCCTCTACCACCAAAGCTGTCATTTCCCAGTGACAAAATAAGAGGTCGATCCTTGCAGTTGGGCTGGGGACATCATATATCCATTCAACCTCCATTCTTCATTCATTCACTGATCAAATACTTATTGAGCACAACTCTTCATCAGTGTTAGAGATGCAACAAGCAAAACAGATTTCGTCTCTGTCCTCACAGAGCTGATGGTCTCAGTGCAAGTCCAGTAATGGAGCTGTGAGGAGTGAGGATGGAGCCTGTGATGCTGCAGCCCAGGAATTACCCACAGTTTCAATTTAGAATGTGAATGATTTCGTACATCAGACTGGTTGGTCATGCAAATCAATGAGATCATCTTAAACCTTTGAATAGCACCATCTACCTCAAATGCAAGTCCTGCAGCCAGCAAAGTTGCTACAACCATAGTTTCTGTACATAAACTGTGTTAATGATTAAAGCAGATGTAGATTCAATTTTGCATACACAAATAGGTATGTAGTCTATTTACATATCTATTTAGCAGAAAGTGCTGTCAATGAATGAAATCTCTATAAACAGTTGGTGGTTAAAATAAAAAGAAAGGTGGAAAGATGAAAATTTTAAAAAATGAAAGAAATAAAAAACTAGAGTGACAATATATATGGAGACCTTCAAAAGATACTTTGCTCTTGAACTAGTTGTGTTTCTCTGAGGCCAGAGTTCATCAGAGAAGTTTGAAAGACTATGTTTCTTCTGTGTGTGTGTATGTATGTGTGTTCACATAAATCCAAAGGAAAAGTAATCTTATCCTAGGCAATTCAGAGAACTGGAGGATCAATCAGTTTCTGCTTTGTATGAACACAAGATGGACAGACTCTTGAAACACACTCAGTCATTAACACAGCATTGAGATTTCCTGGCTACTGCTATTTGTATACACATAAAACTGCATTGAAGGAAATTCATGACCTTAATTTTAAGTTGCTTCAAAGGAGATTTTGCATTCAAAACTAATGATTTAGGAGATAGTCTGTAGGAGTTACAGAATTGCACTCAGAGATACCCTCAGAAAGGGGTAAATGGCTTTTTTAAGAGATTGCAAGCACTATCTTTTATTTCCTATCACAACGGTACTTAAATGATGCCTCACACTCTGAGGATGTGAGCATATACTTTTGAGCTAATAAGTTACCAAGGTAGTTTTAAAACTTTGGGTGTAACTTAAGAGGTTTTGTTTAGAAGTATAGGAAGCGTATTTCTTGAAAAGATGTGCAATATCTACCAATTATTTAGATAAGTGGCTGGAGGCCTAGAAGAATCTCATAGAGACGGTGAAAGTTCAGCCTTTGTGTGTGTGAACATGTACATATATTTCTGATAATATCATTGTCCCCCGAACAATAGAGGGTTCTGAAATGGTGCTGTATTTCTAAGTTGCTCAGCTCTTTTTTTAAAAAATAACTTTTAAAAATTTGCTTAGCAAATGTGTTAGCTTTTTTATCTGATTATAAACCAAGTATATACCTCTTTCTTCTCTCACTACAAAGACATTATAGAGTAAAAAATAATAAACTTTAATGTGTCAAACAATATTCTCATAAAAAATCACTATGATTCTGTACATATAAATATCTCTTTTCTGGTATTAAAACTTCAAATAAAGTTATATGAAGAAACAGCACAAGTAATGGTACAAAAGAGGAAATGGGACTGCTCTTCTTACCTGTCTGATGACTTCTCAGTCAGCTCCTTCTGAATACCTTCAATTGTCACTGTTTGGAAGGCTTCCTTCTGTCTTTGTTATTTGCCAACCCCATAATCTCTCAGGGTGACTTCATACACAGCAGACACTGATGGCTCCTAAACCAGCTGTTAGGTCCGAACATGTATGTCCACCTGCCTACTGGGCATCTGCATTTGGACAACCAGCAGACATTGCCAACTCCAAAATTTCATTTCGAGCTCATCACACACCACCCCTACTCTTTGCCATCTCCTGTTCTTCTTTTACTGAATAAATGTTTGTTGAATAAGTGAATTAATGAATTTTAGCAGTTACTAAATGAATGTCATATAGAAGACAAGTACTTATTTCTATACGTAATGAGACTTAAATTGGGTGGAATCTTTCTAAATAGAGTTGGTTCTTCTACAATTTCTGAAAACCACAGGCTGGAGAAATACTTGGGAACTGAATTTCTAATCATCTGAGCAAAGAAGCAAATCACAGGTTAAGACCAGAGGAGGCCACACTTTATAAATCTTCTACAGTGTTTTCTTTTGAATCATTCAAGCAAAATTTTATAGTTTCATTACAAGCAAAAAAAGATCCAGATGTGTTTCTTTGCACATACACTTACATAAAAAGAAAACAAGTTAGTTAATATTTTGCTGAGCATCTTCTACCACTGCTGTACTAGTGATGCCACATGCCAGTGATATTTGGTCTATTCTTAACTAACCAACCTACAGGGTACAATATTGTGCTAACGCATGATGCTCCTTTTAAGGTAATATGCACCACAAAGTATGTGGAATTATTTGACACTTGCAGGTAACTCCAATAGTTGGGTTTTCCTAAAAAAATGTCTGTAGTTCTATTATGAGGCATTAACTTCTTACTTGGCTGGAACCGCAGAGGGCATTATGGCCAGCATCCAAGGAATTTCAGTGATTGAGGATCAAATTATTGCTTCCAATGTGAGATAGTTGTTCTCTGTAGGAAGAAAAGTACTGTTGCTTACATAGCTAATCTTCTCTGAGGTGTTGACACCCTCAAGAGTACGTGCATGGACAGGGCCAAACTATCATGAAGGCATCACTACAAAGAGGCCTAAGTCAACAACACTACTTCGATTTGTCTCTATAACCTCATTGAAAAAAAGCTTTCATTTCAGGGAAGGCAACGGATTGACTCTATGTCAGTTACACAGAGCTTTTTCTGTTAGTCCTGATAAGATTTTTTATACATTATCTCATTCTGTTTCCAATCAAATTAAACAACTTATAAGATCACAGTTAGTGGACACACAAATTAGAGCTCAGGCCTTCACATGTCTAGCTCATTGTGCAACATCCCTAAACAAACCACCACTGAATTTAATTTTAATTCACAGATGCTTGAATTTTCACAATTTGAGATATACCCTTTTCCTTTATTGTCACTAAGCAAATATACCAGGAAAAGGGCAAGTGAAATCACCAAATCTCTGGGAGTAGATGATGATAAGATGAAAGGCATAGAGCCCTGGCTGGTATGGCTCAGTGGACTAAGTGCCGGAATGCAAACCAAAGGGTCACCAGTTCTATTCCCAGTCAGGGCACATGCCTGGGTTGCAAGCCAGGTCCCCTGTAGGGGGAGATCAAGAGGCAACCACACACTGATGTTTCTCTCCCTCTCTTTCTCCCTCCCTTCCCCTCTCTAAAAATAAATAAATAAAATCCTTTTTAAAAAAGATGAAAGACATAGAGAATAAAAGGCACAGACTGACTAAAGGGCACAAAGAAGGCAGGTGTGGAGAGTGAGAAAGGCAATGCTAGGATAACAGATACCTGTGGCCTTCCTCATTATCATGTATGTAGCTAGTTGACATTGGCATTAAGTATTACTGTGGAAGGTTCACTGGAAAATGAACAATATCTATATAACATAACTAGAGAAGTCTCGAGATTAGAAGGCTGACTCTTGACCTAAGAAATTAACGTACTAGTCTATCTCCCTAAATTTGAAGGAAATTTTTGGAGAAATCCTGTAGCATGGACCCCACTCAGGAGTCTGTTTGCAATGCAGGCCTATGTCAATGCTGACTTGATGTTCAGCCCACACTCGTTGTGATCCTTTTTTTTTAATTTCCTGAGTGATGATAATTACTATTGCGCTCATACTCCTGAAAGGAGTTGTGCTAATGCAGTGTTTAAGATGCTTTATCACCAAACAAGTTAAGGAAGAATGCAAATAGTTCACTCAGGACTCATTGATTTAGGAAGGACTTAAAGGAGCATATTTGGATCTTAAAAAAATGATTTTGTCCTGAAAAATATTATTAGTATTAGTTTTATTTTAACACTGGTTCTGCCCAGCAATACCTATCACAGCAGAGCCAAGAGTGGTAATTGAATGAGAAATTGGCTTTTATTATATCTAATAAAAAGCAACCATTACTATTATTACAAATTGCCCATAATGACAATTGTCTAGAGACTGTTTTATCAGCTTGAGTGGGATAGAAATAAGATACATGTACAAGTGCACTTCCTTGTCTATAAGTTAAATATGTATGCTCATTACTGACAATGTAAATTGACATTATAGGAAATTTAATCTATTTCACTCTTCTGGACAGAGTTTAATGCTGCTGACAAGAGATATTTAGTACACATGTCATTTATTTCTGTTCTTTAATATTCAGAGATGCAAAAATGGTGGCCCTGGTGTGTTCTTTCTAGTTAATGGAGATTTTGTCAGTCTTCCACATCAGAGCTTGGTTCATAAAATATTAAGAAGCTGTCATGCTCTTTTTGTACATCAGTCTTGAAGATTAGTGAACAATTTACTAGCCATGTTTTGGAGACCACTTATTTTATGAACATGTCATTCAGCCACCTTCACATCTGGTTCCTTGGTGAACAGCTAACAGAAATGAAAAAATCTACCTCACTGCAGTTGGAAGACTAAAGAATTCCAATGCAAAGACAACAAAAGCAGTCTGTCCCAGACTCTTCATCATCAGCTCTGAACCTGACTCCAAGGCAGTGCCAGTGTCTCCAAGCTGCAGTTTAGCAAGTACTTGAAGACTATTGTCCATTATCAACATAATAGTCAAGCCTTATAGAAGCTGAACAGTTTCTAGAGCTTTTCTGCTGCTTCCATGGGACATGAGTTAGATGTTCATTTTCTTTTCCTACTCAGCCCCCCATACATACCCATACACCCAAGTATACAAGTATCTTTGGGTGTCTAGAAGCCCTCTCTGTTCAGCAGGGTGCGGAAGCAGGGAAAGTGAAGGCAGTTGGGGAAGGGACCATTCGTAGCTACCATACAACTATCACCTATTGATACCTGGTTATTCATAAAGTAGTTTGAAAACAGTGAGTGCTGAGATGCCCTGGCTGTTTTGAATGAGAAGAAGTTTCTGAAGCAAAAAATACAGCATGCTATTCATTAATTCTTATTAAAAAACTATTTTCAGTGTTGAATTGGTACTGTTCTTTTATCCCAGATGCAGAAGAATGGCCTCTTTAATGTTACATCTTCAAATTACATAGGCATAAACCAGAGGGTGGACCTACACCTGCAGTTGATGACTGCTCATAGTATTTATAATGCAAAATAGCTAATTAAGATGATGGTCAAGTGGTAGTTTTCTCCTGATATTAGCACAGAAAATCATGGTTGTGTCTCTATTTGTTTTTACACTGTATAGTATCAGCAAGCTAAAAACTGATGGTTAATTTCAACACCAGAAATTTCAAAAAGTGAGATAACCACATCTAAAAAATGCATTTCAATTGACATTCACCTATAATTATGTATTATCTCAGTCTAAACTGCTGTTCCTTAATACCACAGTCTCTCAAAGTAGGATGTGAGGACCACATATATCAGAATCAACTGAAGACTTCTTTTTTAAATACAGATTCTTTGACCTGGCAGTACTGAATTAGGTTCCAGGAATCTGCATGTTACCCATGTTCCTCAGGTGTTTTTGATGGATACCATGTGTAAAAATCGCTCTAAAACAAAATAGAATAATTGACCAAAGTGGGACAGTGCCATTGTGATGACAAAGTAACCACCACCAACATTCCTTTAAAAGGAAAATGCTATTTACCAGGCTCTGACACCTGACCATATGCTCCAGCTCCTGACCTCAGACCCTATTGTTCATCCCTCTTTCTGGTGCCTCTTAGGCAGCTCGGAAATCTGACATCAGCCACTCCCAAATCCCCCACCCTGAGCCAGCTTTGTCCAGTCCACAGGGCACCAGGCAGGTCTCTCTCTTCACTTAGGGCTGAGACATCCTTATCTGTGAATTCTGCAAGAGGAGGCTGATGTTTATGTTCCCGATATTCAGTTTCTTTTCTCATTCCTTTCTCAATAAATATTTCATCAGAATAATCTCCTGTACTAATCCTTTGGACATTGTTTAATTGGAAAAATAGTCGTTACCACCCTTTAGTCCCATGGAGGCCCCCAGCACATCACAGCATGCCCACCCTACTCACGGTACTGCAGTTGCATTAGTGGCTTCGTCGACCCCTACCCAAAGGGGATAGAAGCAAATGGAGAGTTGACTGAGCCTTTGGAGATCGCTAGAAGGAGATGCCTAAGAGAGAAGAAAGTGCATAGTATTTTAACTCTTAAGTGCCATATTTTGCCATGTATAATGTTCATTTTTCTGCCCAAATTTTTAAGGTAAAAATAAGGATGCACATTATACATGGATACTGCTAATTCCATATCTACATAAATGTTTTTAATTTTTTATTTATGCTTATGTGTTAAAAGTATAACTCTAGAAAGTAATAACGATATCCATATGCAAAATAATACCCTGGAATATGATCATCGGTTTTGTTTCTAAATATAATAAATAAATAAATAATCAAATTAAAAAACTAAATGAGAGATTTTTTTTTCCTGAAAGTTCAGGCCAAAAACATGGGTGTGCATTATACATGGCAGAATTTGCCTGGTAGCCAAGGCAGCAAAAAGTCCTCAAGGTCCTCATGAGACAGGCAATGTCTTTTCAATCCTCATTGTCACCATCATGGTTGAAAAGTGCTAGAGTGGACAGGTCTTCTCAAGGAAGTTCTGCTGACACTGTTGTCGAACTCCCTAGCCATACATTTGGAAAGTCTCTACTAATCATTTGCTTTGATAATTTAATTAAAATTTAAGCCATACATCTGTTTTAAAACATATCTGCAAAGATAGAGAGGTTTGTTCTTGGGATGGTGATTGACAGGGAAAAACAGAGTGACTTGGCATGTATGTAGAACTCATTAATCTTCAAGCACATTCTGGGGAAACATGGAGTTCTCTTTACAAGCTGTTACTAAAACAGCACTTTTATTTGCACAGTTGGGATTCTAACAGTTTAAGTGGAAGTCACAGTTAAGGGAAAGAGAGATGCTCTCCTGGGATCAAGTTTTCCACAACCACTCAACCTGATAGTGTCAGCAGAACAAGAGTTAAACAATATCACAGCATTTTTCCAATTGCTGTACTTTTAGTATCTAAATAGTATATAGCCAATTGTAAGGTCAGTCTTAGATATCATTTGATGAATATGGAACTTTGCATGTCAGTGAATTTTGTAAATCCTTTAAGTATCAATATTTGTATTTCAAAAACTCACTCACTAGAGACGTGGAAGCTTTCTGAGCTACCTACGTATATCTTTGGAAGATTAGATGCTACAATGATATAAGAGGGAAAAAATAAAGTGTAGCTATCATTTTCTTGAAGAAGGAAATCAGTCAAACTGAAACAAATGTAATGCAGTTACCCCTCAAGTAGACACCCTCCAAATATTGGCGGGAGAGTTGAGCTGATGGAATTTTCATGAACTTCGCTTTCTGGCTTTCTCTGAATGCTGTCTCTGCAGATTTAAATCCATCTTACTTGAGAATGCTGGGTTTGTAACTGAGAAGAAATAGTGCAGATGGCTAAATTATCCTCGCTTGTTTAAAACCATGACAACTTACCATAATATAGATTTAAGCACCTGAAATTAATTAGAGCACATTTGAATGTGGAGAGTATGATTTACAGTATGTGCTTCAATACAGAGGCATGTTTTGATTTCAGGCTGTCATTTATTATTTTATCTATAAATGTTGATCAAACAGACTTCATTTTGCCTTTTAATGAAGACTACTGTAAGGGGCAGTAGGAAGGGGACGTATAGTCTAATATTTAAAGTGTATAGATTTTAGAAGAACTGAAACAAATTTTTCTTATAATCATGACTAAACCTTTACTGATTATTATGGGGAGGTAGGAAGGTACCCTAACAATGTTTCAGTTCCTATGAAGGGTCATCAATATTTTTTAGAAATACTAAGTTTTTTAGTGTCAGGTATATTGATGTATGATTTGCATTTTAAAAATTATTCTTTTTAGTGTGCTTTCCAATGAGTTGACATTCTATATTATTTTATATTAGCTTCAGGTACACAGCATAGTGGTTAGACATTTATATAATTTACAAAGTGATCACCCTGATAAGTCTAGTATTCACCTGGTACCATACAGAGTAATTGCAATATTATTGACTCTCTTCCCTGTGCTGTAGTTTATACCCCATGACTGCTCTGTAACTACCAATTTGTACTTCTTAATCCTTCTACCTTTTTCACTCAGCCCCCCAAAACCTCCCCTCCCATCTGGCAAACATCACTTTGTTCTCTGTATTTATGGGTCATTAATTTGTTATGATAATACTCCCTGAACTTTATTAAGGTCCTTTAAAAACTCAAACTAGGTCTTCAGAATTTTGTTACCTTTGAGTAACTTATTAAGGGAAAAGGCATAGCGTGTAGTGGAATCAGACAAACTCTGCCTTGAAACTTGACTCCACAGCTGACTTGACTCCACAGTGTGACCTTGGACAAATGGCTTAACCACTCTGACAGCGAGGGAGGATTCATAAATAAAGACAAAACAGAATCAGAGATAATGAGACAAACATTATGTCCAGACAGGGTCATCTCTTTGAGGAAATAATTAATTGGTTAGGGCCTAGGTATGTTGAATCTGAGATACTGGTGGGCCATCCAGGAAAATGTATATGGCAGGTAGTGAGGACTTGGGGTCTGGAAGAAAGCTGGATTATACAGCTGTATACATGGAAGTCACTGACATAATATTTGAATCATGGAAGTGAATGAGGTCACCAAAGGGAAGAATATAGAGAGAAAAGAATAATTAAGGATATCCTCAGAAATGTGAAGGAACACCGACAATGAAAGAAACCAAGAAAGGACAATCTGAAAATAGGAAGAAAATCGAGATGCCACCATTTCACAGGGTGTTTGAATGGGAGAAAGTAGACCACAAGATCAAATGCCTTCAAGTGGTCAAAAAGATCAGAATTGGAAAAATAAAAGGCAAGAGGTTAGCAGTAAGTACACTAAGAAAAACAGATGCTAATTATAGACACACTTTTCAGATGTTTAGGGTAAAAAGAGAGGCAACAAGTAGCTCGATGATTTGAAGCAATCCAGAGAACTTCTTTTGAAGCTGGGAGACCAAAGTGTGTTTATTGACGGGGCGAAGAACACAGAGAGAAAGAGAAATTGACTGAGAGAGTTGCCAGTGAGCCAAGAAGGACATAAGGTGAGAGACAGAGAGTTAGAGTAATCTGGGAAAAGAGGGAACCCTTCTCTGAGGCAGAGAGGAAGAAGATGAAGTGAGAGACAGATAAATGTTATGACGGTTCACTGAACTGAATGTCTTTTACCTCACAGCTCTGCTGTTCTGCGCCTGTCTGTCTGTACCCCTTCACGTGCGGGCACACATACACACACACACTTACCAGATATCAAGTAAAATTCTATCCTGGAGAAGAATAGAATGTGTTAGTTTTTAAGAAGTCTTTGACTTCAAGCCCCTGGGGCATATTTCTAAGAAAGAATCTAAATGTCATACTAGTACATCACTGTGGCCTGAAAGAACTGATGCACTTTGATAAAGAGGGCAACTTAATTCTTTCCCCTAGTAGTTTTTGTCTTGGGTCTCTGTGGGGCAGGCCAGTGCACTAGGTGGCCCTGTGCTGGACCAGCTTTAGAGGGAATCTCTGTGGCTTTCAAAGAACCAAGACCCTCCCTCTCTGTGGTACTTTGGGAATTTACTCATCCATTATAATTTCACTCATCACCATTGCAACCAAAGAAGTTGGGATGGGTATTTCAATCCCACATCCCAGGTGGAAAGTCAAGACCCAGAAGGGAATAACACTCTCTAAACCAGGGCCACATGATATGTGGCTGCTGGAGCTACACAGAAAACTCTGGACGCCAACTCTTAAGAGATTATTTTTTATTTCTATTTTATGCCATGCTTTTATTCAGTGAGCATTGAGAACACCTCCGAGATAGAAATTTTACCATTGGGCATAAGAACTATGTGCAAAGTCCATCATTGAAAAAGACTGAGGCATAATAGAACACATTTGAAACAGCTCAGCAAATACACATGTTCAGTTATAAAAGCTTTCAAAGTAAATGACTTGGCTACTTGGAGCAGAAAGTAAGACAATAAGCTGGGCTAAATAAGGGAATCCTTTCTAGATTTTTATTTCTTTCCCCTCAGGTACTCAGGGAAGACTGCCAGGTACAGTTCTAGCAAATTTGGAAAATAGATTATAGCAACAGAGGTAAAGGGAGTACTGGACTTTTCTAGCTTCCTTATTTTTTAATAGTTATATTCTAACTCTTTCCCAACAACATTGAGACAGTAATTCCTCTCATTTCAGTGTCTCATGTTAAACAGCAGAGTTGATATTAAGAGCCCCACAACCTCTCAGCGTCTGTTACTAGAGACAACCCTCCTCAGTTAGGTAAAGAACTTCAAGGTAAAGTTTTAATTCTGTGTCACAGCCCAAGGTGTTCCAGTGCAAAGTATAAAAGCATGCATGTCAGCACACACAGCATGACACATCTACCCTCTCACCCAAACACCAAGGACCAGGTTCAATTTAACATGATAAAATGGACTCTATACACATGGCTGTCAACACCCACTTTGTCCTCATCTCCTGCACACAGTTCTGGGCTCAAGGCTCTGACACTGAGATCCTCTCAGGAACTTTTGCTTTGGGCACCATTCACAAGAGCCATCAAGAGAAATCTCATGGAAGGCCTACTTTCCAGCCAAATATCTAAATTGGGCCTGCCTTTTGACAAAGCAAAAGGGCCTTTTTAAAAAATTCCTAAGCTTTACAAGACCTGCCTGCCCACACAGTGATTCATGACTAAACAGGAAGAGACTGCAGAACAACAGGGAGGGAAAGGTTGATCCTTCAGTCCAAACAAATGAATGTTACTAACAAGTTCTTCAGATGACTTCCTGATGAACATGAAATGAAAAATCTGCACAGGAAGCACTAGATTCTTTCAGGGTAGGGGTCCGTCTACATCCATCAATAATTAAAACATATGAGGTGGTCAGGACTGTGTTGACTGTGAGCATCCTGGCCTCGTTGAGTGGATGGATTTCATGGTACTGATGTCCATTCTCCTAGAGGACCCCATGCACATCCTGAAGAATTCAGCATCTTCTTACCATTCTTGCCCCTTCAGTGCTCCTCTGATGCCCACTGAAGTTCCTACCCACCTTTCAACCCAAAAGGTCCACACGTGTAAAGCCTTTTAAAGCCTTGCTAATATCAAGTTTAAGAATTCTTCCTATGTTAATGACTATTGTATATTTATTCAGGTAAATTTGTGAGTGAATGGAAACAGTTTCAAGAGCTGCTACTCTCAGGTAGAATTTGCATCTCATTGTGTTTTATACCTGATCATTCAGGTCAAAGTAAGGGGTCAGAGGGCAATGGACTTAATTGTAACAGGACTGATTAAAAAATAGCTACAATTAGAACCTAGAATAGATAGTGCTCTAGGTGCTTAATGGGTATCATATAATCTTCTAACTCACATTTCCCTTATGATGTAAGTGAAGTAATTATCCCCACTTTACAGATGAGGGAACCGACATACAGAGGGTTAAGTAACCTACCAAAGGCCACTCAGCCAGCAAGTGTAGATGCCTGTACTCAAACACGGGTAACTGTGGTTCTAGATTCCTCTACCTAACTGCTATACAGCACTATGGGAAAAGAACATTGCAGGCATGTGTAAATTAAGCCAAGGAGAATAGATAAAGGCTATTTATTGAGATAGCAATCAATATCTATATTTATTAATATTTATGAATGTATCAAAAGAGTGGGTCACTATCTCTTGTGTTTTGGCTAAGATTCAAAGGTAGGGAGAGGAGTAGGAAAGCTTTACAGGGGAAACAGGGGGAAGGCTTTAGGGTTGCCCTGATTGGAGGGTTTTGGCAGAGTTAAGCTGTACGTGGGCTAATTAGAAGTGGGACTTCCTATGTGATTAGTTAGAGGTGCATATTTGGCTCTCTCTGGTTGGTCCTAAGCTGGAAGCAAAGACAAAAAATAGGAAAGCTGTAACTTATTGATCAAATGTTTGTAGTTTTAGGTCAATTGTTATAAGGGCTATTGTTTGACTTCCTGGACTATGTACTAGAAGTAGTGGTTCCCTAAGTGTGACGTATGGAAGGTGGCCTTCTGAGCTGGTTACTGAAGATAACTGGTTGTTTCCTAGACTGATTGCTGCAGATAGTGAGTCAGGGTTCTATTTTTATATACAGTCTGACCATTGCCTATTTGTGTATTCAGTCTCTCAGTCAGAAGAATCTCCTGGAATCATTCATTTGCCCCCAGTATGGAAGGAGGCCTCCTGGAAAGGGGTCTTCCAGCTAACAGCAGATTTTTTTCGCCGAATCAGCTTGGTGAATTGGGTTGAAATCTCGATTTCTGGCAAACAGTATTTGTTGAGTTCCCCTGTGCTGATCTCTCCTGTGCTACTTAATATTTGTCTGGCAGTTAGGAGCCAAAAGGCAGATAAATTAGCATCCTTAATCATACCCCCAAAGTAAAAGTCAAAGGTTGGCCAAGATCTTAGCTGGTAAACAAGGAAAGGAGAAAGTTCTCTTTTAATTTCCTCCATCTAAGCTAAAACACAAATCTCAAAATTAGCACATAAGTGAACTGGAGGTGAATCAACCTGGTCAACTTACTTGCTCCCAGAGACTGAGACCCTTTTCAGCAGCTGGTCACCTGCACAGCAGCCTATGACTTTTCATTAAGTTAACAGATGGTTCTCTTTGCAAGAGAACCAGGCATATCCCACAGAGTTTTAATATAAACAATACAGGTAGGCAAGAAATGTTTCCTGAGCACATAGTCTTTGTTCATTGTGATAAGGAAGTAGAATATAATGCTTCTGCCTTCAGAGGATCCTACAGCTTTTATGTGCCATACCATTTTTCATTGACTAGAGTGAGTGATAAACAAATTCAACACTAAGTATCCAGTGAGTTTTGCCTTGAGAAATACATGTGCCCCTAATGAGATATGGCTCTTGCTGTGATTTTATTGCTTCTTTCTAACATGAAGTTAATCTGAAAGTGCTTGCATTTGGGGACGTGAATCAATTACATGCCCATAACAACTACAGATGCATGTTCTAAAGACATTAAAGGCATGCCAGCATGCTGTCTATTATGAATGTTCTGATGTAACGAATGCCAGGGACCAGTATTAAAATTGGAATCTAATACAAAATAAAACAATGGCTCCTTTTAGCCACCAGGTGAGCCCAAACCCAGAGAAGCACAATCCCCATTGGCGATGAAGGTCAAATGCTGATGAAGGCATGGACTGATAGGTCAAAGCCGTGATCTTACTCACTCCCCTCGGCAGGGAGCAATTTGATACCAAGCTAAGGGTCACAGGAGAGCAGATGTGAAGACCATTATGTTACATAATGTGCAGTTTGATGAACCTGAGTTCTAACCTGACTCAGTTATGATTTAGCAGAGTGACTTTGGAAAAATTACTTTTCTCCTGGGACTTCATTGGAAATTATCCCTGATAGAAGAATATAGGAAAGATGTGTGGTATTTTGTATAAATTTGTTCATAGACATACAAAGTATTTTAAAGTAAAATAAAAACATTCCTTGGGGAAAACTACTAGTAAAGTAGTACTAATATTATATGCTAAAATGATGGCTACATTGAAGAAAGAATGAGTGAAAGAGTAAAAGAAGAAAAGAACAAGACTAGAACTGTGCAAACTTTTCTCTCCATTAACTATGAAGACAAAGATTAGAGAGAACATTTCCTTTCAGAAAGAAATGTAACAGGAAAGGAAGTGTAAGAGATTGCTCACCAGCCAATATTGAAACCAATCTAGACATTCCTTTCAATGACATGTGTCAAATAATTCCCTAATTTGGTATTCTGTTGGTGAAAAGTGACAAGATACCCTTAGTATAGTCTTTCCAGGACTCTTGAATGAATATCTAGGTTTCTACAGCTAAAAGAAAAGGTTTTGTCCAGAGTCATCTTTATGACTCTTAAGCCTGAAAGGCCTGGCTTCCTGATCACTGTAATGCACAGATCTCAATGGGTTTTCTGCTTCTCTTCAGTACACACATAGAACTAAGCAATCAGCCCACGCAGCTTCTCTGCTCTTCTTGAACACTTGATGAATAAAAGGAGAGACCACAATAAAACCCATAAGATTATGCTTTCTATTTTTAATGTAAGGATTCCCATTTCTACCTTAGATTCTTTTGTGACTTATTTTAAAAACCAGACATTATCTATGGAGAGATATATAGGCAGGTGTGTGTGTGTGTGTGTGTGTGTGTGTGAAGAAATGCAATCACACATCCCCACTCAGGTGACAGCAGTTACTTTTAGATATAAACATTCCACTTAAATCTAGTGTGGCTAGTAATCTTATAACTGGATTGGCTGGATTTCTGCCTATAGTCAAGGAAACCCAAACAAGGTCTACTTCAAAAGAAATGATACTAAGTATGTTACTCTAAATTAAAAAAGATGTTTTAATTAATGAAAAATATGTCCTATCATATAACCAATCAGTTGATCACCTACTGCATTATTCTCAACAATGAGCCTGAAAAACACAAAGCTGCAAATAAAATGATCTTTTTGTTACATTTCTTGACTTCTAATCATATTTTCTTATTGGGTGGATATTATCCTCAGAATAAAAAATATATATGTATATACACACATATATATGTATGTGTGTACATAAAAATATATATGTATATACACACATATAGATATATGTTATCTTTTTATGGTAAGAAAGAGTAAATCTTGAAAAAGAAGACAATTTTTTCAAAAGAGAGAGACGTTCAATACTTTTAGGATGAGCAAGGTAACAGAGCCTCTCGAGGAGGCATTTGGCAGTGCACTGAGAAATAACTGCAACAGATGCGTAAGATCTGGCAGAAGCAGCCCTTAAATGAAGAGTATATCAAAATAAGGCCATGTCTATGGTTAAAAGCACTAAGACAAGTGGGAATACGCCCACAGAAGAGAACTGTAATTTTGGCTATGTTCCCAGAGAAAGGCACTGATTCCATGAGAGGTTCAGAGAACAGACTGTGTGCTGAAAACCCTGAGGATATAGGACGACTTTGATAAGAATCAGGGAAAGAAATTCAACAAGCATTTTTTAAAAATTACTCATACCTAAGGTACCTGGTACCAATAATCCACTCAAAATAGCTTTAGAAATACTGGGGCTGTATATCCAATGACGATTATCTATTGCACAGAATTGCTGCTCAACACCAAGACCATTGCTACAGATTGCCATACAGTGGGTGTTAGGCACATTCATGCAGTGCTGGGTAACGTGGCACTCATCACCAAATGATCTGTGTATTTATTGATAATTATACCCACTGAATTTTGATAAAGAGTCTATAAGTAGCATAACATATGCTTTCATTCAGAGTTCAAGTAGATAATCTTTTTAAAGAGCTCATTTTGTTTTGATTAATTTGGACCGGATTGACACAGAGTGTAGGGAGAGAGTTTTCATGGTCATAGGTGACCCTAAGTCCAGGACACTTAGATAAATGAATCCTGTATTTTTAATGGTAAACTGAACACATTATACATAGACTGGTTATAAGTGTTTGAGAGAGTCAAAGCGTGTGCCACTTCTACTCTGCATGGCCCTGGACAGTGGGACAATGAGCCAGCTCACCCAGATGATTACACACCATAATTACTCTCTGGTCAAGAACACAACACATTAGAATGGATTCATATGTTGCAGGTAAACTATTTTACTGACTTCTGTTTTGAAAAAGTACTTGACACAAACCTTCCCAAAAATGAGGACAAAGAGGGACAAATACCTAATAGACATTTACCCCATAATTGTTCCTTCAAACTTGATTTTTAGGGAAGCATTTATGAAGGAAAATGATGTTGTGTGTACATTGGGAAGTGGGGATCTTAGAGAGACAAGTGTTTTGAATCCTGGCCCCACCCACGAACTTGCCTATCAGAAAACATCCACTAGCATCTCATCATTGTTTTACCAGAGCGGCTATCTACCTGCAGCTGTCTGACCAGCTGAGCTGTATACTGGGTTACCACACCACACAGTAATTACCTTAATTGGCTCTACAACGGTGAGAAATATGTTTTGGATGGCAGATGATTTTATTTCCACTGACTTGTCCATCAAAAAGAGTTAACAAACACATGTTGGCTTGCCTTCATGTGTCCAGAAATGGATCATGTGTCCACCACAAGACACACGAAAGCAAAGCACAGAAACAGGAGGTACTACACCTTGTAGCTCAGTGTCTTTTTAATATGGAATTTCTTCTTTAAGTGTATAGAGAAGATTTCCCACACACACAGGGAGTTACCCATGGGAGAGCCACCTGATATCTGTGCAAATCTCACCACTGTTGGTCTCTTCTCCCAAGAAATATTACTGTCTTTGTAGTGCAATAATGTTTTTCCACCTCAGTGAGAAGTTCTATTGTAATGTCCATTTCTCTGAAGAGCTGATTCATGAAGTCAGTGAAATTATCAGGCCTATTGTTCTCTAGCCTTTTCCAGTGAGCAAGATTTGCTCTGTTCTATATGAAATATTTATGATTCCACCCTTGAAGAGCTATTATTTTTTCATGGGACTAGAATACAAGGATATGTACAAATTAATGCCATTTACAACATTTAGAGAAGAATACTGTTCATTAAAGGTGTGGCTTTACTTAAAAGTTTATATTTGAAGTTTAACTTCTATAGAAAGAAGAGGCAGCAAGTTTCTTGTGTCATTGCTCAGAGGATTTTTTAATTATAAAAAAAGCTTTGCATCACAAGGGAAAAAAAGAAAGAGGAAAGGGAGCAAGTTGTAGGGGACAGAACTCAGATGATCAGCCAGGGGCTATTGGTTCCAGTCCGGACTCCAGCACTAATGAGCTCATGACTGTGACACAGCATTTAATCTTTCTGGGCCCCAGTTCCCTCATCTATTAAATGGACTAGAGAGCCTCCAAGGTCTCTCCCAGCCTAACATACAATCTGAAATCATTCATTGTCAAACTCCCTATTTATAATTACTACTGCAAGCATGCATTTGCTGGTTCTTGTTGTTTCTTCTGGAAGGGGATTTGCCATAGCCTCAGCTTTGGATTTCAACCTTCCACTTTCTGAACACCAAGACAACCCCTCAGCCTTTCCAAGTACAGAGAGTAACTTGAGTCGGAGAGACAAACCTTTTAGCCAGTTTACTAATGTTTTATTTTTAATTATATTTATTCTAATAAATATACTGAGAGTAGAAATAATTTGGTTCATCTGATATATTTGAACTTAGATGATTTGAACTGAAGTCATTATTATTTTAAGGTTAGGGGAATCACAGTATTTTGCAAAATTAGATATAAATAGTTTTTATCTTCTAGGGTGAATCAATAATTTCCCCTTGGCTAAGATTAGATTGTGACTTCTCATTTCTTAGAAAATCCATCCAGTTTTCTTAATGTCTCTTTTAAGATTGGTTTTAAGTTATTTTAGTTTTTATAATTAAATGTCTATGACATATATTATAATTATTTTTCATGTCATATATTGCCTTAAATTGTATAAATATGTTAAGTGTGGGGAAACATGCTATTTTTAATAATAAGCACAGTAAATACATTGTGTGTGTGACTTGTTGCTCTTGATCAACCCCAATTAGGTAAAATCTCACCACTGTTGGTCCCTTCCACAGATGCTAAATGAGAGTGGGTGTGAATTCATTTCTTAGAATCTGTTGAGAGAGTTAACAGTTGTTACAAAGAGATCAGCAGGTGGCAGTAGGAAGTTTAGATTTTATCTCCTGTAGTAGAAAGATACGGACTTTGAATGAGGACTTTTTTGCATTCTGGACCTATCACCCTAGGCCAATTATTGGCCTCTCTGACCTGAGGGTTTATAAAATGGAGAGATAGAAGCAGTTGTGCTTTAGGTGGTGTATTAGTTTTTTAGGGCTTCCATAACAAAAAAAATTTTTTTTTCAAGATTCTGGAGGCTAGAAGTCCAAGAACAAGGTATGGGCAGGGTCCTTCTGAAGTGGCTCTCCTTGGCTCACAGATGGCTGCCTCCCCTCCGTGTCATCGCAGTCCACTGTGTCCACATGCCTGGCATCACTCTCTCTGTGTCCAAAACCTCCCTACCTGTAAGGAAAACAGTTTTGTTGGAGTAGGGCCCACCTTAAAGACCTCATTTTAGCTTAATTGCCTTTTTAAAGACGTTATCTTCAAATACAGTCATGTTGTGGGAGATGAGGATTTCATCATGAATTTGGGAGGAACACAATTTACATAACACATGGGTTCTCTGGGTAACAGATTCTGAGATGCTGTCTGCATGCAGCAGGTTTTCCAGGGTGGGAAAGGGAGGTCTCAGAAACAAAACCCATAAAGAAGTGAGGGAAGCAAGAGCAGGCAGTAGAAGAATTTAAACCACAATAGAGTCTAAGGGAGGTCTGCCTTAATCCCACAGAGAGCTTGGGCTATGATGGCCCTTCAGAGTTTTCCTGAATTGAGGCAAGGGGGCTGGGCTTTTGTACCCTGACATTGACCAGATGCCCCCAGGAAAGGAACACCCCCCTCACCCAGAGAAGGAAAGGAGGAATATCCTTGGGCCAGGAAACTCCCTTGAGTTGAAGGTCCATTGATGTGAGCCTTCAGCTTGGGAGCCTCACATTGATCTCACAATGCACTGGGGGGTTGAGTGGCTTTGTCCTGAGAAAAGAATGCAGAGTGGTGACCCCAGCTTCCACTGGAGAGCTACATGCCAATTTTGCCATTGTACAAATTTGATGAGGACTGGCTGAGACACGTATAGTCCCTGGCATGTAGTGAAAACTCTATTGATACTAATCCCCTTCCATGGCCCCAATCTGCCAGGTCCACAAGCTCCATCCTTAACAGCTAGATCCTCCAGCAGTGGCCTCACATACACCTCTACTGAATGTGTTTCTGCTGACTAGGAACAGGGTCCAGGAGAGCTGGTTTTCAGGTACTTTCCAGTGTTGATATTTAACTTCCCTCCCCTCTGACCCTTCTTTTGTCACCCAGATAGCTCGAATCAACAATGCATAAACCCTCTGAACTCTTTATAAATGGAGCTCTTTAGGGAGCTGCATGCTGCTTGCATAGAAAGCTCAATGATTTTCAGTGTTTTTTTTATTATTTTTAATAATACCGTACATTTAAAGTTTCCCATCTGCTGAGCCATGAAGAAGAGCATGTGGAACATAATGTGCAGTGAGCATGGGAGGAAAACAAAAGAGGAGTGGGTGGGTTCAGACAAAGAGGTTGCCTTGTATCTCTGACATGGGGCTTTTGTGGTGATTGTTGATCAGTGGAAATGAAAGTCCATTTGGGAGAGCCACGTGCCTCCCCAACTGTAAAATAATACTTCATGGGGATGAGTCCTTGGGTGGAAGAACAGTTAGGCTTGGAGAGAAGCTAAATGGCAGCCCATTGTCACAGAAAATGTAACCTGGCAATGAATGGATGGGGAGAAAGAATTTCAAACAAAGAAAGGCAATGGGTGGAAATGAAAGAAATACATAGCATCCTTCTTGTCTGCCACCTTTCCTAATGAAGACTAGCAGAAAGTAAATGGGGTTGTGCTCAATTTATTTGTTCTCCAAGTATAAGACCTCATGTGACCTGTCCTGCAATACCACCTGGACATGGATCCTATTTCCTGGTGTAAACTCACATTCACCACATAAGGAAGGATAAAGAAGCAAAATGTTTCAGGTCTTGAAAGAAAACAGTTTGTTCTGACCTCAGATGAGCCTTTTACGTGTTTTGTGGGGTGTCATGAAACTGTCACATCCTGCATAATGGACACACAGAAGAAAAGGCTGTTTCACACTAAGCAAACCAGGGATCAGACACAGATCCCAGGAGCATTCAGCTTATTGGGCTGCCATTTCCCTTCTGACATTGCTCATTAATTCTTCATTTAATTAGTCAGCTCTGGCTGCCATAACAAAATAACGCAGACTAGGGACTTAGAAAACTAACATTTATTTCTCCCAGTCTCAGAGGCTGGAAATCCGAGATCAAGGTGCCGCAGATTCTATTGCTCAGTAAGTAAGTACCCTTTTTCGGTGTGCATGGCTACCTTCTCCCTTTAAAAAAGTTAGAGAGAAAGGCAGTAACCTCTCTGCTGTTTTTTTTCTTATGAAGGCACTAATCCCATCAACAGAATGCCACCTCATGGCCTCATCTAACCCTAGTTACCTCCAAAAGACCCCACCTCCTAACCCCACAACATGTGGGGGTAGGGTTTCAATATATGAAAATGGTGAGGGACATGATTCAGTCCACAGCACCTTCTATGCCAGGAAGGGAGAAGAGAAAGTAAGGATACTCTCTCTGCTTTCAAAGATCAGGATGAAAGAGAGATAACCTAGTTAGGAAGTCAAAGAAAACTTCTCCAAAGAAACGACTGAGCCAGGATCTGAGGGATGAGCCGAGGTCAATGAGGAAAGGGCATTTGAGGCAATTGGGCAGTGTGAGCAGAGGCCCCACAGCAGGAGGCAAACATGACAAGTTCAAAGCCTGAAGAAGAGCCTTATATCTGGAGCAGAAAGTACTCAGGAAGGTGTAATGGGCAAGGGGCGGTTGGAGGGATTGGTGGGGGCTGGATCAGGCAGAGCCATGCCAGGCCTACTAAGGAGCTGTTATGAACCACCACAAAGGGAGTCCTCTGAAGGAATTTGCACAGGGTGGCAGCTTGATCGTATTTATAGTTGAAAATTGTCCTGCCTCTGATTTGAAAAATAGACTAAAAAGTGGCCCAAATTGGAGTGAATACTGGTAGACGGTTGGAAGTAATTGCAGTAATACAAGCAGGAGATGGTGACGGCTTGGAAGAGAGTGGTAATTTTAGGAAAGATGTGTGGACTGATCCAGGAGTCATTGAAGAGGTAAAGACAACGGGATTTGACAATACATTAGATAATGGGGACGACAAAGAGAGTATTAGTGGATCTCATTATCCTTGACACCTGGCAAAAGAACATGACCCAGATGAGAGCACTCAATACATTTCATATCTTATATTCCTCAATCTTCATGCACATCCCCTGGGTATATACCTCCCATAATTAGAAAGCACATACTTCCCATGGTCTTGGCAGGTCCTTAGCCAGTTTGCTCTCAGACCTCCTCCTGATCCTTCTGCTCTACTGTAGATACACAGATTGGCTCTGCAGTCTTTGTTTTCCAGGCCCACTTCTGGGTGTTTTTGGCCATTGGGAGGCCCTGTAGGGCAAGAAGAAGATGGAAGGCGGGTATATCTATATGTCTCAAAAGTACCCTCTGGGCTTCTAGCTCCATCAGAACAGGTCTGCCATGATAGCCTGGTGCTCTGCGCTGAGGACATTGTTTTTGCTTATTGTGCTCCCAGGCTAAGAGCCACAGCGGTCTTCTACAGTTACCAGTCTCTGGGTGACCTCACTTTCCCCCTTGGCTTCTCAGCTCTTTCATTGCCTATATAACTATTTCCCTGAATCAAGTTCCATCTGTTTGCCTGATTTGACCTTGGTTCACGCAGTTCTCAAAGTCACTAAGTCCAGAAACAATCTCTTCCAACCACTTATCAATGCCTGAAATTCATTTGTTTCCTTCCACCATGAAATAGAAGGCTTAAGAGGCAAATAATCCTAGGAGACTTCACAAATTGAATTATACACAGGACATGGTGTTTTCCCCCCAGAGATTAGCATGTATTTGGTATAAGAAAACAATAGGATGCAGTGGGGTGGGGGAGAGGAGCACTAAAAAGAATCACATGGAGAAGGTCAAGGGTTTAAGAGGTCAGGAGGAAAAAGAGTGAAACATGCCAAAGATCGACTTGCTTCAAAATTTCTCATAAGCAAGCCACAGTGTCACACCATTGCTGAATATATATAGGAAAGAACACCCCCCAAATGTTAGGTGAGTTACAGCAAAGGGTTATTAACAGACAAGTAAACTTAGGATTTCAAGAAGAATTTTAAAACTTCATTAGGAAAGAGAAGTGTGTAAGCCCAAAAGTCAGGTTAAAATAACTTCCACCTGCAATCTATGCCAAGCTGATAGTCATTCAGTCTCCATTCTATATTGAATTTATACACACATACACAAAAAGGTGTGTGTATAGTCTTCATATCATTGATAAATATGTGCCCACCAAACTGGGGCCAGGAAACAAAAACGTGAATCTGGGGTATATTTCTTCAGAGCTGAGATCATTTGACACTCGTGAGAATAACTCCAATGTAATACAAAATTGGATTTGCTTGGTTGTAAATATAACCTGTGTATTAGCAATTTGTGGCATGAGTAACTGAGATTGTGGCTTTTATAAATAGCTCACATTGTTTGGTATGTAGTTCACCCTGCACCACTTAGTAGATCAAACAAGTAGAATTCTACAACCTCTTCACCTCCCCTTGTGACTACTCATGCACACACATACTCTTACATCTGTCTTGCAAACCCTGTTTAATGTAAGGTTTTAAAGTAAAGTTTAGTAAATTACAACAATAAATATCTGACACACATGAATAAGATTCTCACCTGGCTCTCCACAGTTGCCCCAACCTGTACAATCTCTTCTCTCTCAATAGAGAGATTAGAGATAGAAGATAGATGAGACAGAGGTGTGTGTATATATAAATATATATATATTACATGTAGAATTACATGTATATATAGCAGTTTATTGAACTTCAATGGTAGTTTGTACTTAAATATGGCTAATATAAGCCCTTGATAAATAATTTTTAGATCATGCATTTTTAATATGTCACATTATTATAATTCAGATCTCCACATCTTCATTTCTGCATTAGTTTTTGTTTTCATTTACTCAGTTATTCCTTCATAAAGTATCTGTATGCCCATACTCAGTGCCAGTCTTCCCATACTCAGTGCACAATACTCAGTGCACAATACCCATGTCTGTATCTGGGCAGTCCGAGTAGCAGTCACCGGCCACACATGGCTCCTGAGCATGTTAGGTGTCACCAGTATGAACTAAGACATGCTGTGGGGTAAAATGCATGCTGGGTAGTTCGTGGAAAATGTTGGTGTAGATTACATGCTGAAGTAATACTATATCAGATATATTAAATACATATACTTTGAAAATTCATTTTAGCTCTCTTTTTATTTTTTAAATGTGCCTACCAGAACACTAAACAATAATTAAGTTGCCAAGGCCACTTTAAGTAAATAATCACCATCTAATGACAAATTGTAATATGTACCATGAAATTTAAATCCCCTTCCACCACCTACATTAAGTGTGTCTGACCACATCACTGATGATTTGGGAAATGCAATGTTTCCTCCACAAGATATGAAGTATAGCAAACTAAAATGGGATTGGTAGCCAGAGAAATATGGCTTTGAATTTAGTACTCACTAGCTGTGTGGCCCCAGAAAAATTATTAAACTTTCTGAGTCTTAATTTCTTCATCGGTTAAAACTAGTTGCTCACAAATAATACCAATTATTTTGCTCGTTTTTCTTTAATCAAGTATGCAGTGGGACAGGTGGGAAATACAGAACTGATTTTGCAATGGTGTCACCATGGCAACTCAAGCAGCATCTCTGGTCCTAATACACAGGGGAAGTAATACACTGAAGTATACTGATGGACAGGCCCACTAGCAAAGTGTTATTTGGTAAGAGCTCACTTAACCTTTTGTTAATTTCAAACCATGTAAATCTCCAACCCATTTAAAGGCCTTACCTGGAAATTCCATGGTCGAATTTATGCCAATGGCATAATGAGAAACAAGAGCAAGATACAAGTCCGTTGTTCAAATGTGGACTGTTCTGTCCTGCCTGCCACATTCTTCCCGTGTGACTCAGCCTCCATAACCTTAGCCCTGATCATTGGGGAGTGCTCTATGAGTATACAAATATGCACTGAAATCATTATGGAATGCAAATTTACCATCTGATGAAGATTTAAAAGTTGGTGATAGTTCTCTGAATTTCTAAAAGATATACTAGAAGGCCATCTGCACACTGCTTTTGGTTGGCTTACCAACCAATTAACCAAGTAAGAGTGGAATCTTGAATGAAGGCTCAATGTCATAAAATCATCAATCTGATTTATATCTATTGTGACTCTGGGCAGTTTTCCCAAAACTCATCAACTTTCCAAGAATAGCTGTCACTTAATAGTGATCTACAGACTATCCAAAAAGGAATTTGATTCTGAGTCCATTTTTTCTAAGGTGTGTAGCTCTCCTCTTCCTTTTTCTTTCCCCAGAAGAAGGATAGATAGTATAAGTCAAAAATAGGTATTCTAAAACATTCACACTATTGTTGTTTGAAACATATAATTTATGTTTCCACATTGCTACAATATTTTGTATGCCTCTGGAACACACTGAACTATACTAACAGAGAGCCTAACCATCTCCTGTTTTCCTGGAAAGAGTCCACAGTCCCACTTTAGTCCAGCATACACTCCTTTGTGCACTGATGGGCTGGGGTATACAGTTCTCTTAGCTTCTCATGCTTACTTGATTCTCTCACTTGTTTCCTCCACTTATAAAGAAATATTTAGCCTCTTCTCTCTCCTACACATCCACGTCTAATTGCTCTTTCACCCTCTTAGTTGCCCTGCAACCTGATCCCAGTAGGAGACTTGCAAATCTGATCGGTAGGCTTTCGGCACTTTTATCAGGCTGTGGTTTAGCAGTTGCATGGGGTCCTGAAACATGCTCCATGTTCTTTCATCCACTTCTTTCACTTAACAGATATGTGTTGAGTGTCTTTTCCATCCCAGGCACTTTATCAGTTTCTAAGGTAAAGAAATAAAAATAACAGACCAAAATCCCTTTCTTACTGGAATTTACATTTTAGTCTTGAGTGATATTCAATCAACAACATAAGTAATTTAGAAAATGAGTATATCAAAGATGATAAGTGCTAAGGAGAAAAATAAAGTAGAGTTGTAGGAGTTGCATTTTAAGTCAGGACAGATGAAGACAAAGTCACAGAGAGGTGACATTATGACCTAGGATCTAGGTACCAATGCAACCGTCTTGCTCCCACCTTCTCCTTGACTTTATTCCTTCATGTGACTGCCTAGAGAGTGGTGCAGTCTCAAGTTAAATTCTACAGAGAAGATCTAAACCATCTGCTCCAATTCCAGCATTTATCAGAGGGCTACAAAGCTACCAACATGACCCATCAACTCTGCTATTCATTGCCTAGAATTCCCTTGGGAATTTCCCCAATGTAGAGGTTACTAGAGGACAGGATTTTAGAACTGCTGGAGCTCCAGCTGCACATGCTCTAAAATAGCACTAGACCGTCACTCTCACACTCTGGCACCATCTCTCCATCTCCCCTCAGCCCCCTGTGGGGTAGGAAGGGAGAGAAGAATCCCAGTATAACACTGTGGACAATGACTTCTGCAGCCAGGCCTGGGTTTCTACTTCAGGGAAGAATAAAAAGGAGCAGTTCTGTGCAATGTCAGGTGGTAATTACTTGTTTTAATTGATAACTGATGTTTTATTGAAAGGCCTGTGTTTTAGCACTTTTCAAAAAGTTTACATTTGTCATCTTTCTTAATCTTCAAGATGATTTTGCTGTATGTGATTATTTACTCCTCACATTTGAGGAAGCTGAAGCATAAAGAAGTGAAGGAAATTGTAGCTAGTAATGGCAGATCTAAGCCCACACCTAAGCTAGCTGGATCCAGAGCATTCATTTACAGACCATGCAGTATTTGCCCTGAAATACCAGAATGCAGTGAAATACCAGAATACCAGAAAGCCTGAACTTACAAGGCAAGGCTTCGTTGGTGAAGTTACCCACACAAGCTTTGATCCCTCAATGTTCCCATGGAATTCATTGTTTCTTTCCCTCCCTTCTCTCCTCTTCCTTTTCCTTCCCTTTCCATTTATTTCCTTCCCTTTACTCTCTGAGCCAGATGTTGAGTTCATATCTCGGCCTTCCAATGCCCCCTTGCTCCATCCAGCCAAAGACACTCTCCTTCTCAGACTCTCCATAGATCTGTAGCTACTTCTCTAGGCAGCACAGGACTTTGGGGAGCTCTTTCTAATACATTTTTCTAAATACTAGTAACAAAGATAAAGAGACAGAATGTATAGTTTTGATCCCAGAACCCTTCCTCCTTACCACCTTCTCTTTTCTCTCTTAAATCCTCCTGGGAAGGACAAAGTTATCACTGTGTGGTGATATCACATAAGGCAGGAATGTTTTTTTCCTTCCACCTTCCTAGGTTCTCCAGTAG
>PVKM010014141.1:0-29433 GCA_004027735.1 Carollia perspicillata
TATGTTTTTTTTCATTTTTTATTGTTCTCACTAAGTTTCTTATAATTCTCACTAAGATTTTTGGGCATCCTTACAAACATTCTTTTGAACTCTGTATATGGTAAATTGCTTGCTTCCATTTCATTTCACTATTTTTCTGGGGATTTCTCTTGTTCTTTCACTTGAGGCACATTTCTTTGTTTCTCTATTTTGTCTGCTTATTTGTGTTTGTTTTTATGTATTAGGTAGATCTGTTATGACAGTCAGTCTTCATTCGGTGGCCTTACGTAGCGGGTAGCCTTATGTGCCTGGGAGTAGGTGTCCTGGGAGACCCTGTGGCAGTGTCTTTAATCACTTGGACTTTGTGCTCCAGGAATGACCCTTGTGTATATTATGTTGACATTCTTTTTGTAATTGAGTCTGGATTGTTATTGGACTGTTCATGTGTGGGGTTGACAATCAGGCTGGCTGACTGTGAGAATCAACCCCAACTACAGTGTGTGCACTGCTATGTAGGTGCCGACCACCCAAAACAGAATTAACTTCAGCAGAGTCCGATGTCTGCTAAGATTTCCATTTGGATGTGCTGTTGGTGAAGATAATTGGATCCTGCTCTGATGTTGGTCTGCATGCGGGCCTCTGCATGCGTTGGTTCTGGGGCCTCTTGTGAGGGACTCTGTTGGAGGGAGACCAATGTCTGATGCAGCCTGTGACTGGCCTTGGGCAACCTGGTTAGAGCTACAAAGCAATCCACAATTGTCTGCCTCTGCTGGGCCTCAGACAGTAAAGGAATGATCAAGTTGCACACTAAAGCCAGCTCTTACCAGCAATAGGCCCAGGAGAAGGTCAGAAAAAGTTCCAAGGAAACCTAAGAATAGCTTCTGCCTTCCTCTGCCTTATTTTTGCCTGTTAGGTTCAGTCATTAAAGGAGCTTCTGGTCATGCTTGAGTTGCATGAGACAGTTCTCAGTGATTCACCAGAGAGGGATGAGTAATGTTCACCGGACTGATACCGGCTCAAACTCATTGCCAGTGCTGGATTTGAGACCAGTCAGCAAATGCCCCAGGGTACACCAAACCCAGCTGCTACCTCCTAGGTGCACAGAACTTTGTGGTGGAGTTGGGACACAGGGACTCATCAGAGTAAGGCCAGATTTTATACCTAGTAGATCAAGATTTGGCCATGTCAAGGGGAAGAAGGCACTGGTCAGACATAGAAGGAAAAACTTGCTCTTGTCATAGAGCCACACAACTCAGTCTGTCTCATATCCTGACAAGAGCCCGATCTCAGTGGGTTGGGGCCACTGGGAGTCAGAAGAGAAGGAGGTACTGGTCAGGCTTGGGGGAAAATGGGGAGCGTGATCCATGCCTCAGAGCCACACAATTCAGTCGATATTGATTCTGCCCAGAATGGAGTATGGTAGTATGGAGCCACCAAGAGTTGACAGGGTGGGCCAACTGGGAGCCTAGAGGGGGAGTTACCAGATCTCCCATGATGGGGGGCACCAGTCAGATTCATAGGAAAATGAGGGGAATGACTCCCAACCCAAAGCTATAAAACTCAGTCACTGACACGGTCTGAGTCTGCCCAGACATCTACACACTGTTCCAGGCAACTGACTTCTCAGTGGGGTGTGAGCAATCAACCTGCTCAGGGAGTCCAGAGGGTGGGACTATTGTACTCCCCCAGGCTGATGCCACATGGAGGGGAGTGTCCTACCCAAGAAAGATGGCAACTGCAGTACAGTAGAATGCCTCAGCACTGCTATTTCCTCAGTTCTCTCCCCAGAGCCACAAAACATGGACAGCTCTCACATCATGCTAGTCTACTCCACGACTTCTCCACTGGAGCCCAGAGTGAGTGGCTGCAAAGGAGATTTTGTGCATTGGCTCATTAAGAGGTCACCTTATGTCCCTAGCAGTCCCCTGTATTTCCATGGATGACAGAATCCCCACTGATTTTCACATCCAGATGTTATGGGGGTGCCTCTTCCCAGCTCTTATGGTCTGGGCTGGGGAGCCTGGTGTGGGGTTGAAACCCCACACTCTTCAAGGGGGACCTTTGTAGCTAAGATATCCCTCTGGGATTTCAGCCAGCCCTTTCCCCACGTCCACACTTCTTACCAGTTCTGATTTGGCTTCTATAAATCCTTGGTTATAAGACTTTTCTTTAGCTAGTCTTCATTTGGTCATTGAGGTTGATTGCTCTCTATTTTAGTTGGAATTTTAGTTTGGTCCTGGTAGGAAG
Source organism: Carollia perspicillata (assembly GCA_004027735.1). Classification (NCBI taxonomy): domain Eukaryota; kingdom Metazoa; phylum Chordata; class Mammalia; order Chiroptera; family Phyllostomidae; genus Carollia; species Carollia perspicillata. The sequence goes on from PVKM010014141.1 coordinate 2,227, forward strand.
TGAGTGTAGCTTTCATCAGTTTTGCTGCCATCTTGGATCTGGAAAATTACACTTCTTTAATAAACTCTTGCCTTCATTAAATATTTCTCTTTTTTTTCTGTTTTTCAGTGTTACCTCAAACAAGCATCACTGCTAATTTGAACAGGTCTTTATGTGGACCTACCAATCTTTGCTACTTTCAGGCCTGTGCTATCCTAAATACTAGCACACTTGTAATGATAATGTCCATCCAAATATCACCACCAACACTTCTTAACTTGTAAGACAAATCATTAAGTCCTTTTTAGTCTCTTTTGAGTTTGAGTGTAGGAGAAGAGTGTCACACAGTGAAAGGCCTGAGAAGAAAAAAAAAACTTTTTTTCTAACAGCTCTTTAAGCAGCTCTGAAAGCATACTTCAGAGGTAAATATCTACAACATGCAATTTTGAGCTTGCTCTCAGTTTTGTTTTATACTATGCCCACTAACAACTTCTGAGGATTTACAAGGGCACAGGACCTCTTGGTTTATGGATTTAAAAAGAGAGCTTAGTCCATGCACATTCCCCCCATCCACCTCAACTGAAAGACAAGCTAAGTGACAGCATTTGTTAGGCAGATACCGCTCAAGGACTCCTGACACACACAATTGGTACTGTGTTCCCAATAGGGCTGTGGCATCAAGATAGCACCTGTCTATCCATCACATGGCATCCCCTAAAACCCATCTCAGATTGAAAGTCTGGAGTCACCGCTGGTTTTAGAATTCATAGAATGCATTTTTCTTTCTTCTTTAAACTTCAGTTATTTTATTTAAGCTCATATTGTAAGGAACAGATTGTCTTATATTAGTTTCAGTAATGGGATTTATTGTTTTCCCAGAGAAGCCTGGAAATAGCTAAATTATTCAGCCTCGGGCAGGCAGGAAACACAGTAAAATCGCCCGTGCCCCAGGAAGGGCTAAGGGCTGGTGGGCCAAGTCAGGCTGCAGGATATTCATTCTCGTGCTTCACAAGAGTCCGTTTTTGGAGTCAGTTACTTTCTTGGCTTTGTCTTTGTAAATAAGTTAGCTACATCACCATACACTTTGTATATTTAACTGACTCCTGACTTCTTCCTCTAAATTTCTCCTTTTTGTAATTTGGGTCTCTATGTGGCCTATTACAGTATCTCCAGAAATCATCTGCTGTATATTTGTTTCTTTCAGCCTCACCTCACACTGTTGTCAGCCCCTCAGGTGTTTTTATTTTCTGAGTGTGAGAATCTAGTTGACCTGAAATATAATTAAAAAGAAAATAGGAAGCATCTATAACACAAATATTTAGAGACAACTGCCATTATTGTATAAATATACAATTTCTTATAGTCTATTTTTAAAACATAAGTGCATACAAATGATAATTTTATAAAATGGGCTTTTATCATATATATTTATTTTTACTCTCATTTCACATTCGACCTTATATCATTGGCATTTTCCAATGACATTAAATATTACTAAAATGTGTTTTTGATTACTATATTTTGAAAATCTTAACTTCATTTTTTGAAGATATTTTGTGCTTTCCCTTCTTACGCTTAGTAAGATACATTGGTTCTATAGTTTCACAGAGAGCCATCATTAATTTTACAGCAGCAGAGAGAAAAGCCATTGATTTCTTCCCCTTGGTTCATCACATTCCCTGACAATACCATCTTCTGCTGAAGGTGAAGCTTCTCCAGCCACTGGCTGGGTCCCCGGCACACCTCATACATTACTACATTAGATGCACACACAGGATTGACCTGTGCCATACATGAAATATTGATGAGTTCCAATACATTCACTCATGAGCACAGGTAGACATATTAATTTTTAATTAAAAATTGGAGAGTGCAGAGTGAGCAACATGCTGCTTTGGCAGAACTGATCAATTAGGTTCTTTGTACTAAGATCAGTGGCTTTTCTTTTAAGAATATACAATTATGAAAGCCGTATTTCCTTTACATTTTATTTATGAAGTTTTGCTAAAAGGTAAAAAATATCTCATGGACTTAAATATAAGTTGTTTTTACACTTATTATGTTCTGTGCCACAGACATTATTATAGTCTAATAACCAAAATGCTTAGAGGACATAGAAATTTGAATTTAAGTAAAAACAACTAAATTTGATAAGGTAGCATTTATTAAGCACCAATGATCCCCCAGACACTGTGTCATATGCTGTTGTACAGAAATCTCTCTTCTATGATTTCTCTTTTCATGGTACCTTCAGTCATGTGCAGTCTAAAAATGTTAAATGGAAAATTACAGAAATAATTCATAAGTTTTAAATTGTGTACTGTTCTGAGTAACCTGCTGAACTCCTGCGAGTCCTGCTTGTTGCTGCCCAGGCGTGAGTTTTCCCACTGTTCAGTGTCTCCGTGTTGTGTCTGCAGCTCCCCTCCCATCCATCAGGAGACCTTAGTAGCTCTCTCGGTTATCAGAATGACTGTCTTGCTATTTTCATGCTTGTGTTCAAGTAACTATTATTTTACTCAATAATGGCTCTAAAGCACAAAAGTCGTGATATGGGCAATTCTGATATGCCAAAGAAAGGACAGAAAATGTTTCATTTAACTGAAAATGTGAACATTCTTGACTTAGTAAAGGCCTTTTATCATCTCATATTATCACAAAAAGAGTGTGTACAATAAAATATTTTGAGAGACCACATTCATATAAGTCTTATTACAGTATATTGTTATGTGTTCTTAGTTATTGTTAACCTCTTAATGTACCTAATTTATAAATTAAACTTTACCGTAGATATGTATGTATAGGAAAAACATAGTATGTACAGGGTTCAGTACTGTCAAGGCATCAGGCATCCCCTCAGGGCGTACCCCTCGTGTATGAGGGGGACCACTGTGTTTATCAGTACCTTTCTCCCTTACTCCCACAGCAATAATTTCAATTGTTACTGTTGTTCCTGTGTTATAAATGGACACTGAGACAGAAGTTCTTTGCACACAACTATAAAGGATAAGTTTTCTCACTCTTGGTCCATTAATCCACTCAAAATATTTAATGAGCACATATGCCATCCTAGACATGGTGCTGGACACTGGGAATACATTTATGAACAGAAAAAATTCATTCCGCATGAGATTGTAGCCCAAGAGGGAAAACATATTTTTAAAATAATGAAAAATAAAAATTGCAGAGAAAGACAAATACTGCATATCACTCATATGTAAAATCTAAAAAAGTTAACTTGCAGAAACAGACACTAGAACAATGGGTAACTGGGGACGAGGGGTTTGGAGAAATGGGAAGATGTGAGTCAAAAGGTACAAACTTAGAAGATGAGTAAGTTCTGGGGATATAATGCACAGTATTGTGATTACAGTTAATAATGTTCTGTTATACACTTGAAAGTGGCTGAGAGTAGATCATAAATGTTCTCACCACAAAAAGAGAAATGATCACTATGTGACGTGATGGAGGTGTTAGCTACAATGGTAATCATATTGTAATATACAAGTATGCCAAGTATATACCCTGTATACATTATACAATGCTGTATGTCAGTTATATCTCAGTTTAAAAACCGTTGTGCTACAAAAGAAAACTACAGAATTCCATGAGGTTATTAGTGATGAAAACTAATCATTTTTCCCTATTATAGGTAACACCCATTCTCTCACTCCTTGTTGCTCCTATTTATTGGGTACTTATATCTTGCAGGCACTATGTTACACTTTCTGTGAATTACTTAATTCAATCCTCTCAACAAGCTTAAAAACTAAATACTATAATAATTATTTCCTATATATTAATACAGGCACTGAGAAAAAGAGACAGGAAATAATTTATTCAAGGACACAGTATCAGATCTGGAATTTGAACTTAAACTTGTCTAACTTCAAGACCCTGTGGTCCACCACCGTGGTATTGAGACTTCAGTGTTTCATGTTCATTTTTCTAGTATCATAGTTTCATAACTTTTATATTTTCTCTTTTGTTCTTTTCATCTTTCTATTACTCCCCATTCATTTACTATCTGTTCTTACAGAAAAACTTTTCTAACCTCTGCTCTAGTCTCTCGTGCTATCCCTGATGATTGCTCAATTACAACGCATTTTATTTGACATACTGTGTAATGGGGAAACTAGAAATGACCAAGTATATGCAGGCGAGAGGGCGAAAGTGTTACCTGCTGATCTGCCTCTGGTGGTCCATCCTCGATGCTTTCTTAACTATTAGGTAGGTAGGTAGGTACATGCCTCATTCTTATTACCTTTGTTTGTCCTTCTACACAGTGTTTTCTACGTTCCCAGAACCTAAGTTCCTCACATTTAAAAAAAATTACTATGTCCCCACATCTTTAGTTTTCCATTAAGTATATCTGTTATCCAGGGATAAGTGATTCATGTTTAAAGTAACTCTACGGCATGCATCATTAAGATAGTCAATTTTCCCCTATATGGCACACAAACACGTAAAATAACAGCCATGTCTGTATTATCTATGACATAAATCACCAAGTTAAAATTGTATACCACTGCATTCTCCCTGGACCTCTGCCCTATGGTTCTCTCAGTTACTTCCCCTGCTTTTATAATTTCTGTTTTCCTCAAATGTATGCATTATGTGTGAGATAAGCTAACATTTTTAAAAAAGTTTTTCATTCTTGTTTATATTTTATTAAAGTCTAAATGATTTAAAAAATGTAATAGAGTCACTGTCTGAGCAGGGACACTTTATGTAGTTACCTAAAGTCACCTGCCTGCTCTGGGATTAGCAAACCACACAGGGAAAGTGGAGAGTCTCTCTTCCATCTTCTTTCCCTTGCATCCCTGCGGCAGTCTCTCCCTCTCACATTTTAACATTCTCTACAAATTTCAGTGCATTATTGGTAAAAGGTTTCCTTCAACCTTGTACATAAATACACGTGAGATGTGGATCGATCCTCAGGAAAACAGTTGAGGGTGTGCATTACTGCGTATTAGCACCGACACACTACACCTGCATGTTCACGGAAATACACCAAGTCTGAGAAGATACTGCTGAAGTTAGAAGCAGTAATATTAGAAAGAAGAGCTGAGAGAAGTTAATAAGACACATGCAGATCCACTTCTAAACTGAGACAGCTGAAATGATAACATCAGATTGCTAAACAACTTTTCGAATTAGTTTTTCCTCTTGAGAGCAACATAAGCTTATTAAATACCTGAAAAGAATTGACATACCCCAACTCAAAGCAGTTTCTTCACTTTCCCATTATTCATTTAGTCTGTATAGTGTTCTACCTTTTTTTACCTTTAAAAGAGCAAAAAGTGTTATGAACTACATTTAGGTTTCCACAATACAAATTACAAAGCATTTTCAGATATATATCATAATATAGAGACCCTGGTCAGTGTTTTAAAACTCCTAATTTCCCGCAAGTATCTAAACCATGAAACATTTCCAAATCTCTGTGTACCTCACCTACAAAAGGTGGGGGATTAGATCATGTCATTTCTAAGAGTCATTTAAGTCTTGAAATTCCCTTGAAATTCTATGATTCTACCTATACAAATACAGATAATCTCTGTTTTATCTGAGCACAGTGTTTCTTAGCTTCCCAATGTCCAAATCTCTGCACAGAATCTCCGAGCACAATGTCAAGCAGCAGGAATTTAAAACGTAGTCTGTGGGTTTGAAAGATAATGAGTTAAGGACAGCACTAAGTACGATTTTAAGGCAACAGCAACAACACAAATAACACTTGTGTGGCCCCGGCAGAACCGCTTCAGAGTTCTGAAATGGGGTTACCTCTTTGTGTATCGTTTGTAGTTCCACATATTAGGAAGGGAACAGAAAAAAAAAGCAATGGTCAAGAACATGAGCAGAAGGTAGAATTTAAATGTGGAGAACAATTTGTTTTCTGAAATTTAGCCCTGGGGGAAACATAGATTTGAAAGGAGCTGCATTCTGTATTTTAATGGATGCATAATTTTGTTTATGAATTATTTTAATAAACACTTATAAATAGTATGACATGTTATTCTTCATAATAATTGCATGGCCATGACTCCTTTGTAATATCTAGTTATTAACTTAGCTGCCATTGACAAGGTCATATATAATTAAGCTGAAAATGTTAAACGCTTTTCTCATCTACCCAATTAAAAGAAAAGGATTGTTAAACACGGGAAGGAGTGCCTTTGAGGAACTTTTTATCTCTCTGATACTCTGTGCAAGTATTAATCTGAATATCTGAATGCATTCTAACAAGCAGAAATTACTGTAATACAAGATACTCAAAGGTTATTCTGGCCTGTAAATTAATCCACTACAGCACATCTGTGCATAAAATTCTTACGAAGACAGTGTGCAAAGATTATAATTTAATTAAAAGATTTTGACTTTGATTCTTTAAGATTTACTGTATGAGGTCAACATACTGAGAGTCCTTTTTCTCTGCTAAGTTTTACCTGATCTCCTTAGCTAAAAATCAGCCTCAGTCATCATTTCTCTCACTTATTGTTCTTTCTATAGCTAATTCAGTGCAGTGGTTAGTGTGAAGGTTCGTTATTGTGTAAAGTGGCTGTAACTGTGGGATACAGAACCGAGGAGGTTAAGTGTCCAGAGATAAAATAATTTTGTAAACATAAGAAAACAGAAAAGTATATAGCTGGCGTGAAATGCTAGGAAAACAAAAATTCAGAAAAATAAAAGTAAACTAAGTTCATAGTTGCATAGAGTGTTTCAGAAAATTTCTTGAAAGATTTTTTACTTTGATCATACATGTTTATACATGTCTAAGTGAAAATACTATGCATGTAATCAATATTGCTGAAATATTATATATGATAAATTTGTATTCTGTAGTTATTGGCAAAAAAGTGCTCTACAGACCAGTTTGCTTCACCTGTCACATTCCTGTATACATTTTTTCTATCGTTGTTTCAATACAGTTGTCTCCATTTTCCTGCCACCACTTTTCCCCACCTCCCACCCTCCATCCTTACCCAGTTTGGCTTTGTCCATGGGTCCTTTATACATGTTCACTTATGACACTTTTCCTTCTTTGCCCTGTTATCTCCCTCTCCCCTCTCCTCAGGTTACCATCAGTTTGTTCTTTATTTCAATGTCTCTGGTTATATTTTGCTTGCTTGCTTGTTTTGTTGATTAGGTCCCACTTCTAACATGCTTAAAACAATGTCTTGCACATGTCAATACTTAATATAAAATGTCTGTTGAGGTGACTGAAATGCTTGGACACCATTGGTGAGAACTGCTGAACATTAAACTCTTAAGGAATCTTATCACTTCATGGAACAAGTGTTTATTACATGTGAAGGCACAGTTCTCTTTACTTGTGTATACCAGTGAACACAGGTTAAATAAATAAATAAATAAATAAATAAATAAATAAATAAATAAAATGAAGCTCTCTCCTTGCAAAGTTTATTTTAGGGAACCTAGAACCTCAGCTAACCCAGTTCCTCATATTATGCCTCTGTGCTACCCAGATAGATAGTATTCTACAGATAGAGAACAGCAGGAGTGATGAGTTAGAGACAGGGAAACACAGCACAACAATATGTTGTCTTGTTTAGTTCAAGCATAATGATAGGATAGGGCAGCAAGGCAAGTGAAGGATGGAAAGTGCATTTGGGAACTAAATATTGAAGAGGTCCAAGGAAAGAATGCCAAACAGAGCCAGAACTAATCGTAATCAGAATATGAGGAGGTAATTTTGTTTTCTGAGACATCAAGTGATATCATCTTCTTGAAGAATATGAACATTAGTTGAGATAGAAACATGGGGAATGGAGTGGAGAGACATTAGAGGTAGAGAGGCTTGGGTAGGAGATTGTTGAAGTGGCCTAATTGACAGGTATCAACGCTTGATTTACGGCGGGAAGACAGGGGTGAGAAAGGAAGACCTCGGTGGGAGGGGAAGTTCACAGTGGAACTGATGGGAATCAGTGACAGACTAGGTCATGCAGTGGAAAAGAAAGCTATGCTGTTTTAATCTCAGGGAACAGAAATAATTATATGTCCTCAAGAGTAATGAGTAAGTCAAAAAGGGTAGATGGGGTTATTTTCTTGTGATAAGGAGATGTCAGAATGGAAGATGGATAGGTGATAGATATATAAATATAAATATAGATATAGATGATATAGATATAGGTTTCCCTCACATATTTATTAGAGAGTCACAGTATATTTGCTAATGTTATATAGGAATAGCTGTGGGATACCTCTGGTTGGCTAGGGGAATTGTCTTCCATAACAAGCACACTATTTTACTTCCCTTTCTAAAAATTAATGCAAAAGTATAAGGATACTTCAGTCTGCACTTTTTCATGAGATTGAGAATATGACAATTGTCCATTGGTGCCCTTGGACCAGGCACCAATCATATGCTGTACTTTCAATATGTGTCTTTAACTGATTAAAGGTTAATTTTAATTCATTTGTATCACTTTATGTTTGAAAATTTAATTTATTTGCTATCACACACTTAGTGAGTATTAAGTTTCACTGAAGTCCAAATAAAATGAGTGCTTACTCAAGTTAACCTGGGCAGTAACATTCAGTGTGTGGGAGAGAGTAATATGGGATCATATGAGTCAATGCCAAGAACAAAAGAGTCATTTTTTGGGAAGAGTAGGAATGTCACCCACAGTGCCAGCTTCAAATACATGGTGGCATGTTCAAAATGGCCCTTGTACTTGGTTTAATGCTCTGCTCTCACTGTCTTGAAATTCTTAACTACTTTGTACAGGAGGCTCTGCATTTTCATTTTACACAAGTTATTTGTACAAGTCAGGAAGCCAGTCCTGACCATCTGCATGATACTGGGCTTTAGTTGTCTTCCTTGCTCTGGCTTTTGTTCCTTTGTCTCTGCTACTGTCATTGCTTATTTCAACTAGTCCCTCTGAGTCTTCTCTCTCTACTTTGTACATCATGGTTTGTGCTCATTTTGTGCTCAGCATGGCTCTGCTTCCTTCTCTCTACGTGTCTTCTTTATCATAGTTTTTTTTTAATACTTTTAAAATTTAGTTTTAGAGAGAGGGGAAGGGAAGGAGAAAGAGTGGGCAAGAAACATCAGTGAAACATCAATGTGTGGTTGCTACTCATGTGTCCCTTACTGGGTACCTGACCTACAACCCAGGCATGCGCCCTGACTGGGAATCGAACCTTTGCTTCACAGGCCCTTGCTCAGTCCACTGAGCTACACCAGCCAGGGCTTCTTTGCCATATTTTTTTTTTTTTCTGGTTTGTCACATTTTCACTCCTTGAGAAAAGGTGCAACTGGGAATATTGGGCCCTACATCTAAAAAGAACAGTTTTATCCATTTGGAATTATAAGAACAAATCCTACAGCTTATGACCTTCAAAAGGTCTCTGAAAAATTTGAGACCAAAAAATTAAAAAGATATATTGTCTCCAAAATAGGAAGCGAATGCTGCAACATCAAAATTATCAAATATGTAAATAATATACTTAAACTTACAATGGTTAAATTTACTATTTATAAATATTTCATAACCTTTGAAAGCAGTTTTGTCAGTTATTTCTCACTTATGAAGAATTTCAAAAGAGGCCTATTAGTGATGGGAAATATGGCCTATACTAAATTAAGTGATTTATTCATAGAAAAGTAAAGAAAATTATTTTTTTAAAACTTCATATGCATATATTTTTATATACTTTGTATGGTATGGGAGGGTTGGCTACCCAAATAAGTAGTACATAGAAGAACTCAAGCAGGTATTAAAATGGCTTGGGATCCCATATAGCAAGCCATTCTTGGACAGTATTCTTATTATAAGCCACACCATAGAGTTCTAGCTTTCTTTGGATCCAAGTTACAGATGGTTCCATTTGAATTGCAGTAGTCTTCCTAGTACAGCCCATTTGGATTAAGATTTCTGTATGATTCAAAGCACTGTGTGATAATGACATTGAAAGTTCCACAGCATGACCATGTACAGTTTTCCCATTTACAAATTAATTTTAAACTTTTTTGTTATCTCGAAGTACCAAAGTAAATATACTTACTATAAAATAGGCAATGCTTAACTGCTTTTTATTTTTTTCTGCTTGATATTTCTGGATTACTTTAAATTTACTTTATAGGAGATGTTTGCAGTGAGATATTTTAGATACTCCGAAGTATGCTTCTGCTGAAGAACAATGAACACTGATGGATAGTTTGTTTTTCCAATATTTTCACATGCTGTACTGAGCTGTGAGCTCGCAAAATAATGATGATAAGAAATAAAATCCTTAGAAGCCATCAATACCCTTCAGCCAAAGGCCAACAGGAACATATTTGTTAAATATTGTAGTTTGGATTTATTACTCATGGCATTAAGGGAGAACACTAGCCATAGGAAACAAGGGATGTGTTAGTAAAAGCATGTTAGAAACAGCCTGCTGTATGGAACTTGGCCTTTGGTTCGGTGATTTGGGGAGAGGGGTCTAAGGAAATAGACTTTTGGTCTAGATTGAATGTAGTAAAAACACCAAAGAAATTTTGTGATTGGTATCTCAATAAATTTTATCTGGTAGAATAGGAGACTAGAACAAAGATAAAACAATAATTGGTAAAAACAAAATGTGTCATTCACTCATTTTAGTCAAGATGTTTGTTGACCTTATTTTTGTCAAGTGTTTTGAGAAAATTATGAAGTGGATCTGTTTTATCTCACTTTATCATCGTCTCAGGAACACTGTCTGAGATTGGTATTCTGTAAAATCATGTTCAATAAAGAATACTAGGGCCTCACTGTGCAAGTCTAAATTAAATGAAAGGAAGAATTCAAAACTAAACAAACATAAAAGTCACCTAGGAGACTTATACTGAATATGGTGATACGAACTTCCAGTTTGATTTTCAGAGTGGGTAAAAATTGACAGGAAAACATTAGAACTTTCTTGAGAATGTATATTTGATCTGAGACCCATGATATGACATCAAGGAGGCCACGTGTTTCATGTCTCCCTCCCAGGAGCCTTCACAGAAGGCAATGACCAGGAAACTTATTTTCTTGATGTTGACATTGGGTGGAGGAGAGAGGAGTGTCCACTGAGAATTTGTACACACAAGCCATTCCCTATGTGTGCTTGGGGCCCCAGTTCACACTACACGTGTGACCAGAAAAATAACAGCAGCAACAACAAACCTCAAGCTGAAACTGTAGTTGAAGTGAAATGGTTCTAGCTTAGTAATTCCTCCAACTCTCAAAAAAAAGCAAATTTAAATCACCCCTGAAGAAAGTTAAGATCAACCAAAACTTCAGAAGTTCCGAAGTCAAAAATAACTGCACAGGCAAAAAGGCTCCATGAGTAAGAGCCACCACCGACAGACTACAGAACCAGTCTCATAAATTCCAGATATGGTCGTTATCAGACACATTAGACAAAACATACATACTTAGTATGTATAAAACACAAAAATAAATTAAAATATGAGTAAAGAATGAGAAAAATAAAATAATCCATAAAAATAATAACAGCAATTTAAAATTGTAGTTTAGCAATTAAAAACTAAAGGATTAAAATAAATGTTTAACTACATTAATTAAGAAGTGGAAAACAATTATTGAATAGTTACAGATCTATGTTAGCAAAGATTTAAGTTGGATTAATCAAGGAACTTAGGATTCGTGTCCACAGTTAATCAGCAGGGTGCATAGCCCGGCGGGTCCTTTGTGTTCTCGCCTCTGCATCAGTTTCAGCCTCATTTCTTGTCTCTAGACAGAGAGAATTCTTGGACTTCCATGAATATTTCCTCATCTACATACCTCCATGATCATATTTAAGTATTTTATAAATGTGATTATATGTCTTTTTTTCTCGCTAAACTGTGAACTCTGACGGCAGGAAAATAATTTTACAAATTAATCTTTCATTCCCTATTAGTATTTAATGCAATATACAATTTGTATTAAAGATAATGTTTGTTGCAATACATTGAATTCTCCAACTTTCAGTTCTTCCCATTGTTAATCACAGTATCAGTTCTCTCTGCCCTTCAGTCATCTTTTCCTATTTGGATGAGTAATTTGAAAAATTATGAAAACAGTAACTGTGATGGAAGTAGAGCCTGTTCCTTTTTTTGAATTTTAAAAGCACGATCCTCTTGAAATTAGCAACATTGCCTACCCGGAATTCATAGGAACAGAACATTTTATCCGTTGTTAAATTGTCTGATGTTACTGTTTGTGTTTTGCCAAGTGCTTATTTTGTTTCGTTCAGCTACATTTCATGAAGATATTTATTAGGAAAGGAAAAGATATAAAAGGAAATTCCCTGAGACAGTTCTTAATGACTTCTGTTAGCACAAAATAACCAAAACCTATACTAATATTATAGTTTGAGTTTAAACTTAGGATTTCAATGAGTATCAATTTATCTGAACTGTTTATACATTTACTCAATATTTATTGTGATAAATTCAAAGCTGAAACACTAAAAAGCACCTTTAATCTTACAATGTTTTCAGTAAGAAAAGTTGTCAAATATATATTTATATTTAAGTCAAAAACATGCTGGAATGAAAAGTCAAATATTGGACACAACTCAGTGGGAGAATATTCTGGCATTTTTCTAAATTAAAAATGTGCTTATGTGTAATATTATTTTGTTGTTATTCCTGTATCAGTTGTTTTAGTGTCTAGTTGCTAAAGATTTTAATATGTATTCATAGGCTTTACTTATTTTATGTATTTGAAGCTATCTTGTGCCATTCTGACCAATGTTACTAGTACAATTATTAGAGTAAGCTTTGGATAGTTGATTTTTATGAATTAGAACCCAAGTGATTTATGAAGTCACAAAAGAATTAACAGTAACAGCCTTTATTGAGATGCATTATATAGTAACACACATATTTCGACATTTGGAATAAAGCACATACCAAGCAAAGACTCAAGCTCATGCTTTTGCAGTATTTCCCCTTCATGCTTGGCTGACTTTCCTAATAGGCCATCATAGCAAGAGACTTACATATCCATAGTTCAGATTATACTTAAGAGGAGTTTAATGTTCTTGAGCTCTAAAGACCAGCTTCCATCGCTTCTATAACACACATCATCACCATCCCTACTCACTGCCTACAGAATAAACAACGACCCCTAAAATGTGGAAATGATATTAAGATATTATTTGATTAATTAATTTCATTAGAGATCTTTATAATATAGGGAATAGTGATGCCAGATAATAATATAATAATTCTAGTCTCTTTCAAATGGCATATGTAAATTTTTTATGTTTATGTAGTTATTTCATAGATAAACTGTGTGCTTTTATCAATAAGTTTATTTACACAGAGTAAGACTGTTCATAATTTCATTATTTTATGAAACACACATATACACGATTGCATGTGTATTATACACACACATACATGTTTGTACTTAGTTTACATTTTGCTAAAGTCTAATATGGCTTATTGTATTTTTATTTCAGTAATGTTAGGTCAATGCATAAATAACTATGCTGTATTATACTTTTATATTTTCTTATAAAAGTTAGGATTCCCTTTTATATAGATATGGTATTTATCCCCTTATGTCCCTTCCTTGCTTTCCTTAGTTTAATGAAGAATAATTTAACACATCACCCACATTGTATCTTAATTTACACTGTTTTATGGTTAAATGACTACATGTCATTCAAGTTGCAGTGGTTTGACTGCTGTAACCTAAAAATATGTTAAATCATTATATGGCAACTAAGAACACATCTTGCTGGCTAGTGCCATAACTGTCATAACATAAGCTTGATGTCCTGTTAAAAACTCATAAATAAAACAGCCTCTTATCTTTTTATTTCTGTGCCCCAAAGGCAGAAAGTAAGCATATGCTCATTTTATCCTGGTTTTATAGGTTTATTCAAAAAGGGGCACTTGTTAAAACTGTACCACTGTTTTTTTTTTAAATTACAAAAGAAAATGAGATAATATTTTTTCCTGGAATCTAAATAGAAGACAATACCTCAGCTGACATTTTGTGAAATATAGTAGGATATTATGAAACATGCTAAATCTACTAAATGCCTTTTTAATGAGGCACTACATTTCTTCTTTGAGTATTAACTTTTAGAAAATATTTGGTTCTAAGTTGAGATACGACCATAATTGTATAGTGCTTTATTTTTCTCCTGCAATGCTTTAAAATAAGTCTTGATTTATAAGACCTTGGTGCCAGCATCACGCAGTGGAAAGTGCAAGTTGGACAGTGCAGAGTTGTGTTCTCATTTCTAAATTTTACTAGGTTTCTGACCTTGAAAAAAGTTTGTAAATACTACAAGGTGTACTTTCCTCATGTATGAAACAGGAATCATAATACTTATTCTTAAAATATTCTCTTAGACTTCTAAGACTTTCTTAGGTTCCAATATTCTTTCTTTTGTAAATACCACTTACTAGTTTGATAGAGCTGCCATAACAAAGCAATGCACACACTGAGTGGCTTAAACAACACAAATTTGTTTTCTTAGTTGTTTAGCTAGAAGTTCGAGATCAACATGTAGGTGGAGTTAGTTTCTTCTAAGTCCTCTTTCCTTGTCCTAGAGATTGCTGCCATCTTCTTCCAAAGTCTCCCCATGGTTTTCCCTCTATATGTGTTTTCTAATTACTTCTATAATGAAAGACGCCAGTCATACTATATTAGTGCCCACCCCAAATACCTCATTTAAGTTCTAAAAATCTTTAAAGGCTCTCTCTCCAGATACAGTTACATATGGAGGCACTGAGAACTGGTTAGGACTTCAGCATATGAACTTGGGAGGGTCACAGTTCAGGCCATAACACCATCTCATATCATATCAAATATATTAACTATTTTTTGAAATATTTTTGAATTAATTTTAGATTCATAAGAAGCTACAAAAATAGTACTGAGAGACCTTTTGTATTTGTGTATTTTTCACCCAAATTCCCCAAATAGTTACACCTTACATATTTATAGTACAATATCAAAAGCAGAAATTTGCATTGGTACAGAGCTGGTTTACAGTTTTAATTAGTCGTATCATGTGTAGATTTGCATAAACATCACAATCAGCACACACTGGTAATCTGTCATCACACAGATCTTCCTTGTTCTATCCGTTTATAATCACACCCATCCCTCCTCCCTCCAAGCATTCCTAACCCCTGTCAAACATTAATCTGTTTTCTGATTCCTCAACAACTTGGATAGATCTTAAGAACATCACATTGAGTGGAAAAAATTAATCTCAAAAGATCACATATTATGTGATTTCATTTATATAACATTCATAAAATGACAAAATCATAAATAATTTAAAGTTATCTTTGATGAGGTATAATTTACAAATAATATGTAGTCATTTTAAGCATATAATTCAATGAGTTTAGGTACATATGTGTATGCCTAATTAAGACATTTTAACCTCTTCCATAAGTTCCCATGTGCTCTTTTACAGGCAAACCCCCCGACCCAGGAAACCACTGATCTGCTTTTCATCAGTATAGATTACACTTACTCTCACATTAATGACATTATATAAAGGAAACCTCTTGTGAATAGCTTCATTTGCTCAGTATACTATTTGAGGTTCATCCATGAGTTGTTGAGTACTCCATTGTATAAATATACACAATTAATGTATCAATTATTCTGTTGATATGTATTCGAGTTTTTCCAATTTAAGAATATTATGAATAAGGTTGCCATAAATATTCAACTACAAGTCATTGGATGAACACTGTTTTCATTATTTTTTCTTGGGTAAATAATAAGTGGAATTGTTGTTTTATGTAGTAAATGCATGTATCAATTTAAAAGAAACTATCAAAACTTTTCATAAAAGTGGTTATACTACTTCACACCTACAGCAATAACATATGAGAGTTTCAGTTGCTCCACATTCTTCAAAAAAATTTGCATTATCAGTTTTTGGTTTTTCTGTTTGCTAAATTTTAACCATTGGGATGGGTATGCGGTGGTATTTTATTGTTGTTTAAATTTGCATTTTCTTAAAGGCTGATGATGTATAGCATCTTTTTTATGTGCTTATTGGCTATTCCTTTATCTTCTTTGGTGAAGTAAGTGCCTGTTAAGATCTTCTGCTAAATTTTAAAATCTAGTTGGTTTTTTAAGTGTTATAAATATTCTTTATGTATTATAGACACAAACAAGAAATGAATAAATGAATATTTTCTCCCAATCTATGCCTTCTTCTTTTCATTTTCTTAATATCACCTTCTGAAGAGCAAAGGGGTTTTAATATTGGTGAAATCTAATCTATCCTTTTTTATGTTTAGCATTTTTGATGCCTTCTCAGAGAAATTTTAGTTTACTCAACAATGTGAAGATTTTCTCCTATATTTTCTTCTAGGAGTTTTATGATTTTTAACATCTATATTTAGATCTGAGACTTAGATTAATATTTGTCCATGATGTAATATAGAATCTGAGATTTTGTTTTTGTTTTACACATACATGTTCAGCAATAGTTATTGAAAGAGCATTCTTTTCTTATTGAATTACCTTGGCAATATGTCAGAATATAAGCGAACATGTGTATTAGTTTATTTCTAAACTCTGTTATGTTCCATTTATCTATTTGTCCCATGTTATGCTACATTTAGTTATAGGCAAGCCATCATATTAAAAGGAGTATTTCTAGACTGATGAGATGACCTTAAAATTAGTTAATATTTTTATATTAATGTAGTAATAATTATAGATTGCCCAAGACAACATGAACTTTATAATTACTCAAATATAAGTGTATTTAATATAATTACATAATATTCATTATCATAATAATTAATTTTATCTAGATTATTTTCATTATAAACATGGACAACAATTAGTAAATTAAAACTAGTAAATACCAGATAATTGGAGCTAAATGAAATAGGGACTCAATAATTGCCATATTTTGACAGTGACTTGACTCATTCTTATCCAAAATATTACTAGCATTAAAAATATAATTTGGAATAGTTTTCAAAATCAATATTTATTTAATGCAAAACTAACCTTGAGTAGAGCTAGATTTATTTAATGCAAAACTAACTTGAATAAATGAATATTAAAATAAATCCAGAGTGCATGTAAGAAGTCTGTTGCCAAATTTCAGATTAGAAATAGATTGTTTGCTTCTATGAAATAATGTGACTCAAGGAAAATGAGCCTGTAACTACATTTCTGGGTAAAACAATAACCTTTGAAAAAGAAATGACCAAAATATTTTTAATTAAAAAATAATTATGAGACATTAAAATAGAATTTAATTGAAAAAAACTCTCCACTTAGAAATGAAATAAACTATTTAAATATTTTTAAAGATTTTGCTTATTTATTTTTAGAGAGTGGAGAAGGGACGGAGAAAGAGGGAAATAAATATCGATGTTCAAGAGAGACATTGATCAGTTGCTTCTTACACGCCCCCAGCTGGGGACCTGGCCCACAACTCAGGCATGTGCCCTGACTGGGAAGTGAACCACTGGCATTTCAGTTTGCAAGAATATACCCAATCCACTGAGCCACACAAGTTAGGGCAACTATTTAAATCTTTACAAACAAAAATCTTTAATGAATTCTGCCTCTGTGCTCTATCTTTACACCTTTGATTTATTTCATTACTTCTGGCACACATGATTTTGCCCACAATGAATGCATAGGTCATGCCTATGTGCTTTCAGTGGAACAGTCAGGGAACAGGACTATCTTAGAATCATTAAGCCTTGGTTCAATCCTAGCTGTGTCCAAACCAACCATGTATAGCCCATTTAGACACATTAGGACTTCCTTAATGTGTAAACTAAGTGAATTTGATTAAACTTTATCTTAAGGCCAATTAGCTCTGAAATTCTTTTCTAAGATGTTTTTAATATGTAAATGTCTTCAGTCAAATTACATTTTCGTGAAATCATATTTGCTTATATGAACCATGAAGTATTTCACAACAATTAAAAACAAAAACTGGACAGACACACACCATGATGGATAAATCTTAAAACCAAAGTTGACAAGGCTGCATCACAGCATCATGCTTTGAAAAATCAAAAATACTTGAAACAATTCAAAATAGAGTCAACGAAAAATAAGTTAAATAAATTCTCTCCCATCAACGTAGTGAAATACAATACAGCTATAAAAAAGAAAGGAAAGAAATCTTTCTATGTGTGATGATTATGAATATGATGTTGGTGAAAAACATAAGGTAGAAGAAATAATGCATGAATACTACATTTTGTCTAAGAAAGGAAGAGAGACTACAAATAATTTCAATATTTACTTTTTTATTTTCGTTATTGTTTCTGTTGTTACATTTGTCCCAGTGTCTCCTCCTTGGCCCCCTCTCTGCCCAGCCACTTCCATAGTCAGTCCCTGCACCACTGTCCATGTCCATGGGTCCTTCATACATGTTCTTTGCTAATCCCTTCATCCTCATTCAAACAGTCGCCATCTCCCTTCTCTCCTCATACTGCTGTCAGTTTATTCCATGATTGTATGACTCTGGTTCTATTTTTCTCATTAGTTTATTTCATTCCTGAGATTCTTCTTGAGATAATATGGTATTTGTCTTACACTGACTGGCTTATTTCACTTAAAATAACCTCCAGTTACATCCATATCGTCACAAAAAGTAGGAATTCTTTCTTTTTTTCTGTTGTGCAGTATTTCATTGAGTAAATGTACCCCAGTTTTTTTAATCCACTCATTAACTTATGGACACTAGGTTGTTTCTAGCACTTGGCTATTGTAAATTGTGCTGCTATGAACATATGGGGTGCATAAATTCTTTTGAATTGGTGTTTCAGGATTCTTAGGGCATATTCCCAGCAGTGAAAGTGCTGTGTCAAAGGTAGTTCCATTTTTTGTTTTTTGAGAAAATCTCACTGTTTTCCACAGTGGCTGCACCAGTCTGCATTCCCAACAGTTCACTAGCACTCCCTCTACTCTACATCCTGGTCAGCACTTGTTTGTTGATTTATTAATTATAGCCATTTTGTCAGATGTTATGTGATAACTCATTGTGATTTTAATTTGCATCTCTCTGATGGCTAGTGATGTTGAATATTTTTTCATGGCCCATATGTCTATGGGCCATGTCTGTGTTCTTCTTTGAGAAGTGTCTATTCAGGTCCTTTGCCCAATTTTTAATTGGATTGCTTGTCTCCCTGGTGTTGAGTCATATACATTTCTTTATATATTTTGAACATTATACCATTGTCCAATGTATCATTGACAAATATGTTCTCCCAAAGAGTCATTGCCCTTTCAATTTTGATGATAGTTTCTTTATCCATGTAGAAGCATTTTTAACTTGATGTAGTCCCATTTGTTTATTTTTTTTCCTGTATTTCCTTTACCCTAGGAGATATATTGGCAAAAATATTGTACATGAGATATCTGAAATTTTACTGCCAATGTTTTCTGCTAGGATTTTTATGGTATCAAGACTTATATTTAAGTCTTTTATCTATTTTGAGTTTATTCGGGCATATGGTGTAAGTTGATCTGATTTCACTTTTTTTTTTCATGTATCAATCCAGTTCTGCCAACACCATTGATTGAAGAGATTACCTTTACTCCACTGTATGCTTGTGTCCCTTTGCCAAATATTAATTGACCATAGAAACATGGGTTTATTTCTGGGTTCTCTATTCTGTCCCATTTATCTATGTGTCTATTTTTTATGCAAGTACCAGGCTGTTCTAATTACAGTGGCCTTGATATCAGGTATTATGATTTCTTCTACTTTGTTTTTTTTCTCATGATTGCTGAGGCTATTTGTGGCTTTTTGGTTTTTTTTTTGGTTGCATATAAATTCCTGGAGTATTTATTCTACAGATGTGAAATGCCATTGGTATTTTAATAGGGATTGCATTTGAATCTATAGATTACTTTGGGTAGTATGGACATTTTAATTATGCTAATTATTCCAATCCATGAATATGGTTTATGCTTCCATTTATTTATATTCACCTCATCTTCTTTCTTCTGTGTTCTGTAGTTTACCAAGTACAAGTGTTTTACCTCCTTGGTTAAATTTGTTCCTAGAAGCTTTTTGGTTTTTGTTGCTCTAGTAAAGGTTTTCTTCCTTAGTTTCTCTTTCTGGTAGTTCATTGTTGGTGTACAAAATGCCACCGATTTCTGAATATTAACTTTGTATCTTGATACTTTGCCTAATTCACTTATTTCATCAAGTAGCTTTGTGGTGAAGTTTATAGGGTTTTCTATGTACACTATCATGCTGTCAAAATAACAACAGTTTTACTTCCTCTTTTCCAGGGGACGCTTTTTATTTTTATTCTCGTCTGATCACTGTGGCTAGAATTTCCAGTACTATGTTGAATAAGAGTGGCAAAAGAGGATAGCCTTGTCTAGTTTCTGATCTTAAGGGCTTTTAGTTTTTGCTGTCTGTGTGATGATGACAGTGATAGAAGAATAAATCTTACCAGTTCACAAGTAAGCTATCAAAATTACTGGCTCATGATAGAAAGATTCAAAATGCAACTGTTATGAGGCTTATCTGTTGTCCATAAAATGATACAATCTAAGCATCAGTAAAAATAGTAGTAGATTAAACACCAAACATTTTGTAATCCATGAGTTTTTCATAAAAAAAATAAAATAATATTTAATACAAATAAGAAAGAAATTCCTGGCTTGTTTAGAGCATGCTAATTAACCAACTCTGTATTCTGAAAAATGGCAAATAAATGGAGGAAGGGGGGATGCCAGGATTTCACATGATATTTTCATGAAAACTGTAACCAAGTAGTAGATGAGACTGTATTTCCCTTTGTAGAAATACTGTAGTTTATAATAAAGGAATGAAAAAATTGAAATGTCACTATAGTCTTCAAACCTTGAATGAAATAGCAGATCTAGACAATGATCATCATGTTTATTGTTAACATCACAAAAAAAGAGGTATGCAGACATTACATGACTCTTTTTCTTATGTGTTTTTTAAATTTTTTTTATTATTGTTCAAGTACAGTTGTCTCCATTTTCCCCCACAACTCCTCCCACCCCAGCAAACCCTGCCTCCCACCCTCAATCCTACCCCCATTTGCCTTTGTCCGTGTGTCCTTTGCACATGTTCCTTGACCACCCTTCCCCTTCCCCCATCCCCATTCTCCCCTCCCACCTCCACTCTGGTCACTGTCAGTTTGTTCTTTATTTCAGTGTCTCTGGTTGTGTTTTGCTTGCGTGTTTGTTTTAGTGGACAGTAAAGATGGAAAAGCTCCACCTATGAAGTAGTCTTGTGGCAGAAATCAAACCTGAATAAGTTTAAGTCTTCAGATTTATTAACAAGTGTATATAAAATGCAAGGAACAACAAACACATTAAATGATATTGCAGGATGCTACTCTAAAAGTCCAGACAGTGGAAAACTCTAAAGGGTAAATATTACATATTTTAAAAAATAACAACAAATATTAGAAGGAAAAAAGAGGAGGGCGTAACTATAGATTAAATTTGATTTTCAAAGGTGAAAGATTTACACGATCTAAAGAGAAACTAGAGTGTAAAATTTAATTTTAAAAGATATACAAATCATATGCAATGTGTAGAGCTCTTTTAGTTATCATATTTTTTCACTGTGATACTGGTATTGCAGTTGTTTTTTTTAAAAAAACAACCACTGTCAGTGGAACTGAGAATCAGCATTGGTGTATTAGTAACTGTAGAATTCTACCCCTATTTAAGGGACAATAGTCTCAAAAATCAGTACTACGTGAAGCTTAGAACATACAGAGAACCGTGGCTACCAATACAATGTCAGCCTTGGCTACATTCCAGCCCTGGGGTTATGGGTGTGGCGGGAAAAATAAATATACCTTCTTCTTAGGGTAACATTTTCCATTTTGTGCTCCTGGAAGACATCCCTAAAGTTACTCTACAAAAACAGAAGTTTAGTAACCACTGGTATAATTAAGGTGATGATAATTTCTGCAATAAAGAGAACTTTGAAATTTGGCATTATTTGATGACTCCCAAATTGATTTGACCCCAGAACAATTTTTTTAACATTTTTATTATCAATATCTTGTGGAACTATCTTTGGGAAAGCAGTTTTAGATATTATATTGCTTCCAATATAAAAAGAGAGAGAAGATACTTTTCTTGTTCCTGTCATTCTGTCAGGAAATCATGATTGGCTGGATTTCCAGCTCTGGCCAGTGTCAAGAAAAAATTTTAAATGTCAAGTTGTAAAAATTTATCTTGGATTATGTGTCAACCTGCAATGAATGAAAGGTAGGCATCATGTCCAAGAAGTGAGCAAGATGTAATATTAACTTGTAATTTTTATATCTGACTTTCTGAAGCTGCTGCATTTGCTAAAAGTGAATCTTTAGATTTGGATTTTTGATAAGGGCCTATCAGTGTTAAAATTTACCTCTGACAGTCACTTCCTTTGTTCTCTAATTTGTATGTCATTCTTTCACTGTCAGTTCATGTATTTTTATCTACTCATTATTATTCCCTTCATTTCTTGGGATTAGATTTTGTTTTGTGCATTAGAAATCCCCAGGGGAAAATCCCTGAAAATACAGATGTGTTGCAAATCTGCCATAAACTTCATGGTGTTACTGGGATGGGAGTTTGAATCTCTAAACTGGTGGTAACTGCCTAAACTATGCTTAACGTGCTATAAACAAAGAGGAGACATCTAAAATTACCCTCTATCTCCACAGCCACCTTGAATAGTATCCTGGCATTCTTATCTATGTGGTCTAAATTAATTTTGTAATGTGCCATGGACTGAGATCCTTAATTCACAACCACGTAGGAAACATAACCACTGCCTGACATGTGATCATGTGAGGAGGAACTGTGCAAGAGAACCAACAAATCAAACATAACTTGATAGCAGTTGTGTGAGACTCCTCAAGTCAATTACCCTATGTGAGTATTGGCTTCCTCGGATAGGAATAAAGATACTTGCTTTGCTTTGCTTACCCCTGAATGTTTTTAAGGTAAAATGAGATAGTACATATAAAAGTTTTTATAAACTGAGAAGATTTATACATGTAGAATTTTATTTAATATAGTTCATCCTAACATTAGTTTTTTAAACTTTACAATGTGGCTCTTAATAGTTGATAAAGCATGAATCATTTATGATCTGGCTATTTGTTTTCTGATTTGCAGATCTTCCTGTGAGTGTGTTGCACATATTTACATGTTATAAAATGTCATGGATTGTCACAACATAGATTTCTATCGAAGTTATTTGAAATTATTTCACTTATTGACTTAACACTGAAAGTTATTTAACAAAGTTTTAAATTCAAATGTTTTCTTAAAGCCAAAATTAAAGAAAAGCATTTTTCTTTTATAATTTACAGAATTATAGTTGAGTTTCTATAACATTCTTTTTTATAAATGTATTTGTGTTTAGAAAAATACCTGACTGGATCTAGATTGAATAAAAAATCCTTATTAATTATAGAAAAAGTCTTCTCAATTAAAAAATAATTTTACTAATTAGAATAATAGAAAACCTGACTTTATGACCATATATATCTTATTTTATATATTTTTAATATCTTAACCATCCTTGAGCCTAATTCCTGTGCACCTTATGATGTTGATTAAAACAACATTGGAGTTTACATAATTTTAGAAAGATTACATAAAAGGGATTCACAGGGTTTACTGTATTTTAATTTACTAACTTTATAGTGTTGTCTTCTTAAAGATGTTTATGTGTTACTAATGACAGGTAGATAAAACCTGACATTATCTACCTGATAAAACTCTATTTTGTTTCCAAAAGCTTAAGGGCTAACACCACACCACACCATATGAAGTATATTAGAACATTAGCAGATTTTTTATTGTTTTTTATTCTAAACATTTTGTGAAGCAAAACTCAATTTATGGTAGAACAACAAACAATAATTCACCTTAAATCCTAGAACAGCACCTTTTCTCTTTTTCTTTCTTCCTTTCCTTTCTTTTTTCCCTTCCTTCCTTCCTTCCTTCCTTCCTTCCTTCCTTCCTTCCTTCCTTCCTTCCTTCCTTTCCTTTCCTTTCCTTTGTTCTTTCTCTCTTCCTCCCTCCCTCCTTTCCTTCCTTCCTTTCTTTGTCAAGAATATAAAAATTCAAAATTAGCCATATGTTTGAGAGTAAATATTTCAAAACAAGCACCTTATAAAAAGAATTGTATGCTTTTCTGTTTATCATGTGTTGAGAGACATCTGTAGAAGTGATTATTTTTCTTGTGATAAACCTAGAAGAGGCAATTGCAGAACTTTAAATAAGTAAGCGGTAACTATTAAAGTTTACATTTAGGGTACCAGTCAAATTGCCAGTCTGCTCTAGACAGCTACTGATAGCCCTAATTTTTAAAGAAATCCGCCTTTCTTGAAGTTAATACAAGATTTGAAAGCAGTTAATTCTAGGAAAGCTGCCAGTTGTTAGTGCCATATTGTTATTCTTTGTATTTGTAAGCACTACTGAAGCAGACTTCTACGATGACCAAGGGTGAGTGATTTCTTTATTATGTTTGTGATCAGCATTGAATTGTTCACATTTGCTGCCATTTTGTTCATGCTCTGGCTCATTGACAAGTGAGGCAGCTGGGAGTAAAGACAGAGTTATAACTCCCTGGAGAAAGTTCTTCATGTTTGTTTGTTACCTTCTGTTGTAGTTCTGTTCTTCCACGAGAGTTGTACATTATTATATCGGCTTTCATAATAATGAATCTAATCAACACCCCTGAGGCAGTGAAAAAGCAGGAAATACAAATTACATAAGCTTCAATATAGAAAATCTGAGGGAAAAGCTGATTGAGCTAAGAAAAGAAGTAGCAAAATGACCTGAGCTAATTAGGCCTTTTAGATACCTGGGCGTTTTTTTTTTTTGATAAGTATTGGAGTTTATATGGAGGACAATGCAGAGTGCATATCTATCTGCTCATCCACAACCTGGATACCAGGTGGGTTCTTACATTGAAGTGTAATTTGAAAGTTATTAGGTTATACTTTAAAGGTCAAATTCAAGCAAACATATCAACATTTAGTAGTATCAAGGAGGGATTAAAAAAGAAAGGAACAGAACAGTTATACACATTTCTCAAGCTTCAGTCACTATGAGGGCATCATGCATAAAGATTCACATCTTGCAGGATTCAATAGTATTATGATTGCAAGACCAACAATCTCAGTTCAAGGTAGGGACATGGACATAAGTCTAGCAGGAATTAGGATAGTGCGTCTCAGTACACCATTTCATTAATCTCTCTCAGACAAATACTTTTTAGTAAAACACAATAAAAGTGAATTACTAGAAAAATTTTAAAAATACAAGCCTCTGGTGTATTTTGATTTGCTATTAAATTTAAAACTCAAAAAATATTCTGAAAAAAATATTACATTTGTTTTATACTATCAGTTTCTGAACAGTATCAAGCAGTTCACACATCATCACTGGATTAAACATAAACAGAAAAGATCTAGATGGTCCAAAAGCATTTGGGCTATTGGGTCAAATTATCATATTCTGTTCATATAATAACAATGAAGCTACTACAGTTTTTCTAACCAAATATAATCCTAAACAATCTTTATTTTATCATGGGAAATTCATTGTAACATTTCTTATGATAATTAACAACACTCCAATGTAAATTTTAAAACAATATTTGAAATCTCTATGTAATCTCCCCTGGAGTATTGAGTCTTGATTAAGGTACTTAAATACTATCGCTAAAACATAGGTATAAATTCACATTTGCTACATATCACATACATACACACACTCTCACATACATAGTGTTTACTCTAAATATCTTTAATTAAAATTACAATACATATTGTTAAAAAACAAAAAATGTCAGAAGTAAAATGATTATTTCAGTTGAGGTTAAAGAAAGACTTCCTTCACTTAGGTGGTGACATAATATGAAACCTTTAGGAAACATAAGACTATATACCTCCTTTGAATTAAATAAAGTTACATTTTGAAGCATATTGCCCTAAAATCTATCACCTTCTGAACATCTTCATCGTAGATAATAAATGAAAAAGTTCTGTGTCCAGGATTCTTCCACCAATACAGACACAGACCGGGGAAGAAGCAAAGAAGTGTCTGTAGATGGGACACATCTAAGAACATCCTTCAACTGGACCTTTTAAACCTAGACCTGTGGTTCAGAAATCTGGCTTTCATTATCTTTGATAAAACAATTTGAGAGTAGTGTACTCAAGGAATTTCTGTCTTCTATTAGTCATTCCTATCATTATGGGAAAATAATCTTTCCCAGTGAATAAAATAACTCAACCTAGCTATAATCTATTCTACTTAAAAGTTCTGTAGAAGTATGTAAATTACTTTATGTAGAAGTACCAAATGTTACATTAATTCCAGATTTTAGAAAGTTACTTTTCTAATTGACTACATCTAATAATAAATGACCTATGAAATGCCTACATTCTTGACCATATGTTTACTACTTCGAGTGTTAAATATTCTGTTTGGAAACTCTTTCCTTTGACTAATTTTCTTTTGCTGCAGGCTTAATTTTAATAATAGATTCTCTAAAAGCTAGCGATGGACTGTGTCTACTTCCAGATTTTTATATATTTAAAATTTTTAACATTTGAGACTAATTTGGTGGCAAAGACATAATTTTAAATCTAAGCTTGATGTTCCATTTTCAGAAGGAGTAATGTGCCCTGTAGTCTTATGTTGATTGAAACTAAGGGAATGATAGGGAATATTTGTTTAGAAGATACTATTTTGAAGCATGAAAAATTACATACCAAAAGGAATTGTATTTTACCCACTTTTCCTCATGATGATTCACTAGGTCAAAGCCTTCATTTTTACTTAATATAAATTTCAGCTAAGGGCTAAAATAGTAAAGTTGGTGCCATCATTTTCTGATACATTCTTGTTATATACAGCTTCATTCTTTGTGTGAATAACTTGAAGGTACTAAGAATTTTTAAAATATTTTATTTGATGATTCTTTTCTATATAGTGACTGCTAAAGATGAAATTTTGGATGATAGATCTAAATCACTTCTTATATAACACTCATACCAGTAAATAGAACTCAGTACTCACAAATCATTATGTACTTTAATTTCAAATAAACTCTTTAAATAAAAATTTGTTTTGATTACAGATTTTTTGCTAGCAATAGAATAAACTAAATATACATTTTCCACCAGGAAGCCAAATGTTGTAAACCAGAAGCCACCAGTTAGTCCTTGTAACTGAAATATAAAACATTGTACAGCCC
>PVKM010014142.1:0-29390 GCA_004027735.1 Carollia perspicillata
TGATCATGCCATTACAGTTGTCCCATTCCCCCATTTCATTCCCCTTCACCCTGCACACCCCCTCCCACCCACACTCCCCCCTTTAGGTCATGTCCATGTGTCATACATACAAGTTCTTTAGCTTTTACATTTCCCACACTACTCTTGCCCTCACCCTGTCTATTTTCTCCCCACCTTCTATGCTACTTATTCTCTGTACCTTCTCCCCATCCTCCTCCTCCCACTCCCCTGTTGCTAACCTTCCACGTGATCTCCATTTCTGTGGCTCCACTCCTGATTTAGGTGTCTGCTTAGTCTGCTTTTGTTTTAGGTGTGGATGTTAATGACTGTGAGTTTGCTTTCCTTTCACTGTTCATATTTCTTATCTTCTTTTTCTTAGATAAGCCCCTTTAACATTTCATATAATAAGGGCTTGGTGATGATGAACTCCTTGAACTTGACCTTATCTGAGAATCACTTTATCTGCCCTTCCATTCTAAATGAAAACTTTGCTGGGTAGAGCAATCTTGGATGTAGGTCCTTTCCTTTCATGATTTGGAATACTTCTTTCCAGCCCCTTCTTGCCTGTAAGGTCTCTTTTAAGCAATCAGCTAACAGTCTGATGGGAACTCCTTGGTAGGTGACTGTCCCCTTATCTCTTGTTGCTTCTAGAATTCTCTCCTTCATTTTAATCTTGGGTAACTTAATGATGATGTGCCTTGGTGTGTTCCTCCTTGGGTCCACCTTCTTTGGGACTCTCTGAGCTTCCTGGACTTCATGGAAGTCTATTTCCTTTTCCAGATTGGAGAAGTTTTCCTTTATTATTTGTTCAAATAAGTTTTCCACTTGTTTCTCTTCCATTTCCCCTTGTGGTACTCCTATAATTTGGATGTTGGAATGTTTAAAGATGTCCTGGAGGTTCCTAAGCCTCTCCTCATTTTTTTTGAATTCTTTTTTCTTCATTCTTTTCTGCTTGGTTGTTTGTTTCTTCCTTCTGGTCCACTCCATTGATTTGAGTCCCAGTTTTCTTCCCATCACTATTGGTTCCCTGTGCATTTTCCTTCATTTCACTTAGTGTAGCCTTCATTTTTTCATCTAATTTGTGACCAAAATCAACCAGTTCTGTGAGTATCCTGATACCAGTTCTTTGAACTGTACGTCTGATAGGTTGGCTATCTCTTGGTTGCTTAAAAATATTGGCTCTGGGGCTTTGAGCTATTCTTCTGTTTGAGTCATATTTGGTCAGATGGTGCCTGTTACCTGTGGGTGGAGGAGCCTTAGGTGTTTACCAGGGCAGGGCAACCCAGTGGCTGGATTGTGATGCTGTTTGTGGGGGTGGGGTCAGAGAGGGACCAATGGCACCTGTTGTGCTCTGTCTCAGATTCATGTCCCCTCTGCTGCCTCCCACAAGCAAACCGGGCCCCCCTTGGGGCTGGTTCCCAGGTGGACAGGCCAAAGCATGCTTCAGGACCCTGTGGGTCTCCCCAACGACCTCTCGTGTGAGTCTGGGAGTCTCTCCCCGCACCTTTTCAATCAGTGTTTTTAGGCTTTATTTCTTGTCACTGGAGCCCTGGGCTGTGCGGTCTGTCTCACTGCCCACTCTTGCCTAGTTTATCTGCATGAGAATGTGTGTCCGTGGACTGCCAACCACCCTGTGTGCCCTACATGCTCTACTCATCTCCTCCCCGCATCTGGGGGTCTGGAAATGCTGAGCCATCTACGCTTCCCAGTGCTCCTGGGTCTGCCAGCCACTGCCTTTTCCTGCCTCGTTCCCTCTCTGCCGACTGCTGACTCAGCCCCTCTTACCGATTTGGTTGAATGGTTGTCAGACTTTTGTAGTTCAATTTTATGTGTTCTGGTTGTGTTATTGTTTCTAAATCTTTCTTGTACTTAATCTTGAGTGTGCGAGGAGGCACAGTATTTCCACCTATGCCTCTATCTTGGCCGGAAGTCTAATACTAAATATTTTACTTGAATAGGTTCACCCAAATTGCTTTCTAAATAAAATCCTTGGAAAAATAATAATTCTGTATCTGTTGTCCACCAAAGAATTTCTTCCAATCACTGGGCTTTTGAGGCTGCAATAAATACTTGCTTCTGTTTGTCTTTTGATACTTTACACAGGGAGACAAATTAACTAACACTGGAAAGGGATTCTCTTTCTGCTATGAAACATATTTCCTGACATTACATTACATAGTTTGAAAATACTGTAACCATAATGCACAGTTGTTAAAGTATTTTTAGAGTCAATGAAAGAAATTAATAAATAGGAAACCCAGTCTTAAGAAAGATCTCATAGTTTTTCAGTTAAGAAAATATGAATTAGCACTCTCAGCAGGGAAGAAAGCCTAGATTGTATGGGATTCTTTTGACAAAGAACTTCACTCCCAATGTTAATTTAATTTGCACACACTTCTAGGGAAGTAAACTGTCACTTTACTAGGCATATTGGATAATATTTATACTTCTATAAAAGCTCTTAAAATAAATATATTACTGTCTCCAGAATACTAATTCATAATTGGTTAATAAAGGAAAAAAAGAAAAATTTCAGTAAGAATTTAGTATAATTTCTTCGTGCATCATTCTGAAGACTATCTTTATCAGCGTTCTGATCAAATGCCTAGAAAAAGGAACATCTGGTGGTATTTATCCTTTCCTTATGCTATTCTGATGCTCTCAGTTTTTCTTCTTTGATTCACAAAATGCAAGCTGTTATCAGTACCTGTCTTCATTTTCTGTAGTAGTTGTGAGTTTGGAGAGCTCAGGTAACTTAAAAGGAAGACTAAAGCTTATAAGCCTTGCAGAGCCTTAGTCATAGTGCTGATGTCAGGGAAAATCAGAGTGTAAGTATATGTTGATCTCAGCTCCAGAATGGATGTACTGGGCAAGTAATTCTATCAGAAAGTGAAAACTCAGTCCACCATCTTGCAGTTGACTGTCCCACGCCTAACTGGGACTTGCTGTTGGAAGTTTCCTCCAAGCCTACCCTCTGCACCCTGGGGAGCTCTCAGCTTTGTGTTGATCTCTGCTTGAAGGAAAGAAAACTCCAATTTTTACTAGACATCTTAATGCTTCAGTTTCCTTATTCATGTAAAATGCACCTCTCCTTGCCATGACATTCTGAACCAATATGGTCAAACTTTAAATATTTCATAGGAAAAGGCGAAGGACAAATATTTGAAGACTGTTGAGACTGCAGGTGTTTACTAAATAAGGAAACGACAGAAGATAAAGAGGGCTGTGACTTTGCCGCAGGTGTTAGCAGTGGAGAGGGACTTGGACTGCTTAGATCCAAGTCCCTGTATCTCCACTCACTAACAGTGAGACTTGGGGAAGTTACCTAATTTCCTGAATCCTCAGTGTTATGTCTGTTAGGTGTAAGAATAACACCTAATTCTTGGGGGTGATGTAAGGATGAGAAACTATCCTATAGGTATAATGCTTACTAACTTAATTAAAATTATAGCATTAATATGGGTATATGTAAATAATTATATATTTATTAAATTATTGCATTTTAATTATGTATTATAATATAATGTTATAGATTTATATATATTCATCATTATGTTCGAGACTTGCCGAATCCGATTTGTGAAAATTGTGAAAATCCCAAATAAAATCTGATTTGCCCAAAATGGACAGCATGTTGTATAGTTTTATTAAGTATCCAAGTCTGGCCTCAGTTTGATCTCAAGCAGCTCTTATGCATAAACTGCTTTAACTCTTATGGGTAAGTCCCAACTATAATTATGAATATTATATATGTTAATAATTGATGTATAAATACTATTTTTACTATATTATATATTGTTATATTTTATATATTTATATAATATATAGTAATTCTATTCATTATGAATATAGTATCTGGCATATTTTAAATACTCAATAAACATTATATTTTTTAATTTGAATGCTTTTTTAGGTCTGTTTAGCACCCTTCCTCCCCCTTCACATGGTTGGGCACATGATCCTGGCACATGATTTCAGCACAGCCAATCAGAATATCCTAACCTCATCACTGTGATTAGTTTAGGTTGGGCAAGTGACTGAGCTGGGTCAACTATTCCAGATATCTTTTGTAACCCTTAACTGATGCAGTTGCTTAATGCAGCTTTATTATTATTAAGTTTACTTAAAATATACCATAGCGATATGTAACTAGTTCATGTTTATAGAAATTTTTGGTAAATAATAATGAAGTAACATCACATTCTGCATGGTAAAAGGGAAAAAAATGGGAAAGCTAGTCCAGGATTAAGTGAACATTAGTTTCTAATGGAACTAATTGTTATATAAGCCCATATATTTCCTTTCGATTTATTCTTTAAGCTGCTTGGAGTAAGAGTTATGTCACAATCAGAAGAGTCCTGACCAATATTTAGAAATAACAGGTATAGTCCATGTCCTTGAATACGTGCTACAGGACACAGGTCTCAGGGTAAATTGTCCTTTTTGGTACATCATGAAATTCATCATTTTAATTAGAATGCCCTGGTGTTCCTGAGAGGAGAGGTTTTTTTTTTTTTTTAAGATTTTGTTAATTCATTTTTAGGGAGAGGGAAAGGGGGGAGAAAGAGAGGAAGAGAAACATTGATGCTAGAGAGAAATATTGATCATCTCTCGAACGCACTGGGGATGGAACCCTGGAACAATACCCACAACCCAGGTATATGGGAATCGACTGGGAATCGAACCAGTGACCTTTTGCTTGTGAGATGATGCACAACCAACAGAGCCACATTGGCCAAGGCCCTGAGAGGAGCTTTTAAAATTCTGCCTCACAGTAACTATAATGTATTGTTTGACTGCTACTTAACTTTAAATCTTATTAATTTTTTGCATTTCCCATCTGAAGTTTTAAATAAAATATAATTATTAACTCTAATTTTAAAAAATTTAGTTTTAAAACAGATTGGACTGATGAACAGGTTGACCTAGAAGAAGAATTTTAAACCTCCTGAATTTTTCTTAGGTTCACCTTCACTCAATGGTGACCCTCTTCATCCAATCAGTTTTCAGTACTTAATTGTAAAAACAATACTCCCAGAAAATCTGATCCTTGATGGTAATGAGACTGTCAGTGACATTTAATTCTGTTCTATCCTTTATTTAATTTCCTGTTTCAGTCTTACCCCTTTCATTAGTCATTCTACTATCTGGCCCATTTGTATCTTGTCTTTAGGGTAGAAAATTGCCTGTGTTAGAAAATGTTGTAAGTACTGTATTTCACCATATATAATATGCACTTTTTTGCCCACATTTTTTGAGAGAAAAACAAGGATGTCCATTGTACATGGGTATAGTGATTACATACCATGGGTATAATAATGGGTATAATAATCCTGTGTATAACGCACGCAAATGGCAAAGTATGGTGGCAATGAGCTCCGGGTTCCCAGCTGCCATCTGAGTAAATAATATGTTTTTCTTTTTAAATAAAAAGATTGTGCTATTTAAAGGTCACATTATAACAATTCACTTTAGTCTTTAATATGAGATGGAGCCATATTAAAGATGGAGTTAGCAGTGAGATTTGAATAAGAAAGACTCACAATTCTAGTTTCTATCTGTGATCCTGGGCAACACTTCTGAGAACACTGTGAATGGAATTTCAAAACTAAATAGCCAATAGCAAAATACACTTTCCAGCATGCTGAGGAATAGAGAGTGAATAAAATTAAAGCTCCAATGGTTTTCCATGAAAGATTTTAAATTATTTCCTAGTACAAAAATGAGATTGAAATAGCTCTCATAACATTTTATACTTGTGTCAGGTTTAGAGCTATGACACAACCCCAAAATTGTGAGGGTTTCTGCCACATGCACAAAATATTTAAATATGAATGAATGCAATTTTAATTATAACTGACATAACTGAAAATGGTATTAAATACTTACTATTAGTTTAATTTTATATAGTATATATTCATATAAATATATATAGTGTAATTATAGTAATTATTATCATTATAATTATAGTACCTGGTATATTTTAAATACTCAATAAATATAAATACTTTTTAAAAAGTCAAGGACTTCTGGTCAAAATGGAGGCATAGGTAAACATGGCCCACCTCCTCACACAACCACAGCTTCCCCGCCAGAGCTTCCCCGCCAGTGGTAAAACATTGCATAACCATAGTACACTCTCAAAACCAGGAGATCGACCCTGGTACACTTCATATAGCATATTCTAACTTTATCAGTTTGTTATAGGTTTGTAAGTCCTTCCATTAAATGGACGATCTTTATTTTGTCTAGTCAAATATTTTAGTCTTTTCTTAAAAAATCTCTGACTTTTATAAATTGCTTATGAAGACTTTTCCTACCACCAAATTATTAACATATCTTCTTTTTTAAAGATTTTATTTATTTTTAGAGAGAGAGAAAGGGAGGGAGAAGAAGAAGAGGAACATCAATGTGTGGTTGCCTTTCACATGCCCTCTACTGGGGACCTGGCCTGCAATCCAGGCATGTGCCCTGACTGGGAATTGAACTAGTGACCCTTTGGTTCACAGGCTGGAGCTGCTCAATCCACTGAGCCACACCAGCCAGGGTAAATTATTAACATATCTTTTAAAATGTTCTTTTGATACTTTATTCTTTTCAGATTTACTCTTTGGATAGTGTTAACAAAATCTAATTTCATTTTTCCCCAAACGTAGACTCAGTTGTAATAACACATGTATTGAGTACCTGATCCTTTCTTACTAATTAGAATGCCACTTTTACTATATATGAGGTCTGTCCAGAAAAAGTTCAGGCATTGTTAATATAATGAGAACAGTTTGCATGATATTGATGTAGCCTGGCAGCCAAGGATAATGGACTGGAATGTGTGTACCTGAACAACAATGACTTCACTGTACTAGTCAGTGGGGGTGGTAGCTGCTGTTGAGTGGGCATGTGTACTGTGTGCCTGCTGCATTCAAAATGACCGGGCAAGTAGAGCAATGAATCTGCACCAAATTATGTGTAAAGCTTGAACATCCCTCTATGCAGAAACAATTGGATGATTCAGAAAGCTGTAGCTATGGGCACCTGGTGACTGGCAGCTTCATCACAACATGCCCACTCATGAATCATGTGTGGGCAAAGTGTTTTGGTGAAACATCAAATCAGCCAGGTGACTCAGCCCCCCCTAGAGCTCATATTTGGCACCCTGTGACTTCTGGCTTTTTCCTAAATTAAAATCACCTTTGAAAGGGAAGAGATTTCAGACCATTGGTGAGATTCAGGAAAATATGACAGGGTAGTTGATGACAACTGGGAGAACTCTGTGAGGTCCCAAGGCACCTACTTGGAAGGGGACTGAGGTGGCATTGTCCTATGTATGGTGTGTCTTGTATCTTGTATCTTCTTCAAGAAATGTCTCTGTTTTTCATATTACATGGCTGGATAGCTTCTGGATAGACCACATGCATTTGTCTGTTTTCGTACTATTTGGTTCTATTTTTCTTTTATTCTGTTGCTGCACCTGTGCAGTATAATTTAACTGTAATTTTCAAAAGTGCACTTTTAATAAGAAAATAATACTGATGCGAGCCTCCAGAGCATGAATGGCTTCACTGTTCTCTCAGTCCATCGAGGTCCTGTAATGTTGCTGTAACTCAAATGTTGCTGGAGACCAGACATGTGTCATCAGTGTGTGATGAGCTCAGCACCAAGTCAATAAGGATTGGTTTATATCATAAATGTGGTTACATGTCTCTTCTAAAAGCATTTCATTAAAAAAATTTGAATACATTTTATTGATTATGCTATTACAGTTGTTCCATTCCCCCCCCATTAATCCCCTCCATCCTGCACACCCCCTCCCACCTGAATTCCTCTCCTTTAGTTCATGTCCATGGGTTGTACATATAAGTTCTTTGACTTCTACATTTTCTACACTATTCTTAACTTCCCCCTGTCTATTTTCTACCTACCGTCTATGATACTTATTCTCTGTACCTTTTCTCCCACTCTCCCCCTCCCACTCCCATGCTAATAACCCTACATGGGATCTCCAGTTCTGTGGTTCTGTTCCTATTCTAGGTGTTTGCTCAGTTTGTTTTTGTTTTGTTTTTAGGTTTGATTGGTAATAGCTGAGAGTTTGTTGTCATTTTAGTGTTCATATTTTTTATCTTTTTCTTAGATAAGTCCCTTTAACATTTCATATAGTAAGGGCTTGGTGATGAAGAACTCCTTTAACTTGACCTTATCTGGGAAGCACTTTATCTGCCCATTCCATATAGCTTTGCTGGGTAGGGTAATCTTGGATTAGTCCTTGCCTTTCATAACTTTGAATACTTCTTTCCAGCCCCTTCTTACCTGCAAGGTTTCTTTTGAGAAAGCAGCTGATAGTCTAATGGGAACTCCTTTGTAGGTAACTCTCTCCTTTTCTCTTGCTGCTTTTGATTCTCTCCTTATCTTTAATCTTTAATCTTGGTTAATGTAATTATGATGTGCCTTGGTGTGTGCTTCCTTGGGTCCAACTTCTTTGGGACTCTCTGAACTTCCTGGACTTCCTGGGAGTCTATTTCTTTTGCCAGACTGGGGAAGTTCTCCTTCATTATTTTTCAAATAAGTTTACAATTTCTTGCTCTTCCTCTTCTCTTTCTGGCACCCCTATATTTGGATGTTGGAATGTTTAAAGTTGTCCCAGAGGTTCCTAAGCCTCTCCTCATTTTTTTGAATTCTTGTTTCTTCATTCTGTTCCAGTTGGATGCTTATTTCTTCCTTTTGTTTCAAATCATTGATTTGAGTCCTGGATTCCTTCCCTTCACTGTTGGTTCCCTGTACATTTTCCTTTATTTCACTTTGCATAGCCTTCACTTTTTCCTCTATTTTGTGACCATATTCAACCAATTCTGTGAGTGTCCTGATTACCAGTGTTTTGAATTGTGCGTCTGACAGGTTGGCTATCCCTTCGTGGCTTAGTTGTATTTTTTTCTGGAGCTTTGATCTATTCTTTCATTTGGGCCATTTTTTTTTTGTCTTGGCTTGCCTGTTACATAATAAGGAGAGGCAGAGCCTTAGGTGTTCACTAGGGTGGGGCAATCCACGTTACTGCGTTGTGAAGCTGTATGTGCGGGAGGGGTCCTAGAGGGAACAGTGCTTCTTGCTCCGCTCTCTGCCAGCTTTCAGTCACTTCCCCTGCTACCCACAAGCAAATTGGGCCCTTCTGGTGCTGATTCCTGGGTGGGTGGGTTTGTGTACATTCTAGGACCCTATATCTCTCCAGTGAACTCTCCTGTGAGGCTAGGAGTTTCTCCCGCTGCTGCAACCCCACAGGTTTTTTCAATCAGAGGCTTTGAGTCTTTATTTCCCCACACTGTAACCCTTGGTTGCACAGTCTATCTCGCTCCCCAGTTGTTTCTCCTGTTTATCTGCACGTGAATGTGGGACCTTCCCATCCTCCAGCCGCTGCTTTGCTGTGAGTCTTCTCTGCCTCAGCTTCCCATCTCCACCCCTCCTACCAGTCTGGATGAATGTTTCTTCTTTAACTCCTTGGTTGTTGGACTTCCATACAGTTTGATTTTCTGTTAGCTCTGGTTTTTTTTTTTTGTTTGTTTGTTTTAAATTTGTTGTTGTCCTTCTGTTGGTTGTGGGAGGAGGCATGTGTGTCCACCTATGCCTCTGTCTTGGCCAATAGTCCCTCATTTAAAATTTTAACACAACTTTCTCTCCAAACACGTCTGTGGTCTGTTAATGACCATCTCTGATCTACTGGAAAGAATGTGGTATTAGAATCAAAGACTTCCCCAAAGCTCTTCATTTATTAACTGTGACATTTTGCGCAAATTACTTAACCTCTCAGAAGGTCAGTTTCCTCATTCTAAAAAAATAAATTACAATATAGGATTGGACTAATTTTTATGTGAAATAATATACACAAAACATTATGCATATTGCCTGGTACATGTTCTTTGTCGAATACTCATGGAACATAAACTGACTTACTGAGGGAGGTAAACATTATGTCTTTTGATTTGGATAAAGGCCCCCTTTAACCCATTAAGTTTAGGCAACTGGAAAATTTGTAAATAAAAAGTGATTTATGAGCTTTCATGAATGCACTGTTGGGATATTAGCTGGGGAATACCAGTACTTATCAGACATAGTCCTTGTTCTTGATAAGTTCACAGCCTGATTGAAATACGGACTTTATAGAAGAGATGATATCTTTTTGTTGTTGTTTTATGTCTAACTCCTTTCCTTACCCAGTAAGGACTTGAGCACCTCACTCTCAATTCATGTGTTGGTAGGAATGTATGGCACAGGCCTTGCCTTTTGAAGATGTCCACTTTGTCAATGCCATGATTGTTATGGCTCATGCCATAATTTGCCATGAGCCAAATTATCTAAATAAATTTTGACACTTTTGCTAGAGCTATTGGGGGAAGAAAATCTTTCTACCAATTTTTGTCTTAGTAAAAATTAAATCTGAAGCTGCCCATTGATCATTACCATAACCCACCCCCCCAAAAAAGAATAACTCAGCCAAACATGCTACCATGAAGACTGCTCAGCTGAGAGACAGTGGAAGGGGAGACCAAGGTCAATGCCATCATTGGAGCCTCTGAATTCAGCAGTGTCTGTGTGCTCATTCCTTGAACTTCCTGGTTACCTTTTTGGTTGAAGCTAATTTAAGCTGTGTTTCTGTTATTTTCAACTAAGAGTTCTGACCAATATGGGACTATAATATAGATATGAAAATCATACAAGGAAGCTTACAAAGCAACACAATCAATCCTCAAGAAATATGAAAGTTCACTTCTCTTTCTAGATATAACTCTTCCAAGTCTAGATCATATAATCTGGGGAAGAGTTTTGGGAATAGATTATAGACATTGGCACAATGTCAAAAAGTGTCTTTAGTGATTGAGGGTCCATTGACCCTCAAAGGTAATGAAACCCGTAATTTAATTTAGGAGGACTTTCCTTTCTATAACTAGCCTGTATTATGTATCCTACAGTTCTTTCACATTCCCTGAGTATTTCCAGTATGTTTCCTTGAGGGGAAGTACTGACATGGATTTAATAAAAATACAGAAAGAATTCCTTTTGGTGTCCAGATCAAGATTTAGTGGGGCAATGTTCAGGCATAGCAGGAAGAGTCCTGGGCTGGGAATGGCCTGCAGAGAGTGCTTCCTTCTGTGGTCCCCTCTACCTCCTATCTTTCCTTGGGAAAATCTTTTGGGTACTGGAAATGTCTGCCTGCTGAAATAGCTCCCTGCCAGAACTAAGACACGGAACTGGCAAGTTCTCATCTAAGTGACGTGGTAGGGATGATGGAATCTGAACCCCAGAAAAGGACCAGTCACTGTGGCCTCTAGCCTCCCTAGGACAACACAAGACAGCATTGTGAGACAAGGGTATTGAATTAGGCTGATCTATGTTTGGTTCATGGTCCTGTTCCTTTCCTTAGCAATTACTTGGGGCTCAGTATCCTCTTCTGTATAAAGGGATAACAACAGCAGCAACAACAATAACAATAACAATAACAATAACAATAATAATAACTGTCCCAAATGATTTTGAGAACATTTGATAAAGTATTGGACATAGGCCATATATCCACTCAATCTATGTTAACTGTTATCATTATTATCATCATTGTTGTTGATGTTGGTTTTATTAAAATAGGAAAGGTGATTTCAGGAAGAGGCTGTGCTGAAGGCAGCTTGACTCACCTTGAAGGTTTGCTTCAGGCAAGTACATTCTGTTAGAACTGTACTGTTCACTTGAGAGTTGGATAGGGACTGGGTGAGGAACATTCAGTTATATATGCTTTTCACCTCAGTAATTTTAGAGGAGAATAAGAAGAAGGAATTCCACCGTAGGGAAATAAACGTCTGCTATTAAAGCCTGTTCCATGTAATGCACGGAAATTGGCAGCCGTATTCTTTCTTCCTTATCATTGCTAGATTTTAATATCGGCAGTATCTGAGTGCTTTATCCGGTCTAAATAAATGCATGTTTCTATTGCTAGCAGTTTTCCTCTTTCCTTGAATTACAAATGCTGTAATTAACAGAGCATCTCCTTGTGAACACTGTGTATACTTAACCACATTCTATTGGTCTCCATAGTACCCAAATATGCAGGTAAAATGTAAGAAATTAGGCCTTAGTTTATTACCAAAACCCAGATGTGTAGAAAGCATTGACTGTAGTACTGTGATGTCAAGATATTTATGCCAGGGTGAGGATTTTCCCCTTTGTTGTTGCTCAGGAAACAGCACAAACCCAACCAGAGTCCAGGGCTTGAGTCCCAGATAATCCAATTAGCTTCCATATTCAGATGGTTTTCAGCACAATTATTAATATTTGCATCAAAGAGCAGCACAGGTTTAACTTTGATTTTACATACTCATTAGACACGTGAGATCTGTGAAGTCATAGTTCTCTGGGACTCATCGGTCTCATCTGCAAGATGGAGAGGACGGTCTGAGCTGTGGCACCCACAGGGGAGGTGAGGGTCCTATGAGAGCACTGTGACTTCTGTGTGGAACTCGGGGATGACTAGGGGGAGGAGGAGCTTCTCCTCACAAGGAGGGATAGAGCATAGACACAGCAACTGGGAGAATCAAGGCTATGACACCAATTTATGTCTCTTAAACCCTATGGCCCAGCAATCTCATTTCTAGGACTTTACCTACAGATATACATTCACAGGCAGAAATACTTGTGCAATGATTATCCTTGAAATATTAGTAAAAAAAATTCTGAAATACCCTGATGTTCATATATTGAGATTGGTTAAACTAATCATGGCACAGCTGTTCAATACACCCTTGTGACACACTGATTTTTAAAAGACCGAGGTAGGTTTACACAGTGACATGGAAAAATGTCCGAAGATATCAGACTAAGCCAATACAGTAATTTGCAGAAGAGTACTGTGTTATGATCCCACTGGTGTGAAAGAGATATCCCACATCAAATTGTTGCCAGTGGTTTTTACTAGGAAGAGGCAGTTCCTTGGGAATTTCCCTATCTATGTTACTTAAAAGTGATAGAATTTATTGCAGTGAGCACCTGTGCTTTTTGCTTTCAGGAAATATAAAGATTGGCCTAAGGAAAAACACAACCTTTCCAATCAGTGAAGAAGAAAAAGCCATTGGAGGATTTTGAGCAGCAGAGTGTTACTTGGCCCTTTACAGGATGACAGGCAGCTGTGTTGACCACAGACTGTAGGGAGGGAAGGTAGGCCAGGTAGGAGGCTACTGCAATAATCGAGGGAAGAAACGATAGTGTCTTGGGTCAGGGTTATGAAGGAAGGATTAGAGGCAAGTGACTGGGTCCTTCTCTTGGTCTGTTTGAACTGCTGTAACAAAATACCACAGACTGGGTGGCTTATAAGCAGCAGGTTATTGCTCACAGTTATGGACCTGGAAGTTCAAGATTATGATGGTGGGCTGGCAAGGTTCTGGAGAAGGCCCTCTTCTAGGTTGCAGACTTTTTGGTGTATCCTGACACAGAGGAAGGGACTAGGGTGCTTTGTGTGGTCTTTTTATAGAAACGCTAATCTTAATCAGTGAGGGCTCCACTCTGATGATGTAAGCCCCTTCTAAAGGCCCCGTGTCCTAATGTCATCACATTGGGTGTTAGGATTTCAACATATGAATTTGGGGAGTGGGGAGCAACATATAGACCACAGCAGTCCTGTATATATCTTAAAGGTAGAGACAATGGGGTTTGCTAATGGATAGGCTTTGCAGTGTGAGAGTAAGAGAGGAGTCAAAGATAATTCCAATATTTCTAGTTTGAGCAACTAGAAGGAAGAAGTTGCTCCACGTCATTTTTCTCTTGTCTTCCATTCATTATCATCTTCTGGTTTCCCTCCACCTGTGCATATTTTTCTTGGTATTGTGTGAGAAATTTGTCTAGCATGCACAAGCAGCCAGTATATATCATGGAAATTTAAGGTGTACAATGTAATGATTTAGTAAGTGTATATGTTACAAAATAATTAAAGTACAATTTTGAATTGAATGTGTAAATTACCATTAGAGGGAGGAGGACGGAGGAAGTGTGAGCCAAGAACACCTTGAAGGTTTACTTGTCTCGTGATAGGGAAATCAAAAGATGATTTCATTGGCCACAACAAGACTTTAAAAAACCCACCAAGGGCCTGAAATATTGGAATGAATTCTCAGAGCGGATTGTTCAAGAAAGCAGGTGGCTATCATTGGCTTTAGATATTGTCCCACCTGAATTCACACAGCCAGAGCAGATCCGCATTACTTTCTGTGTCTTTGTACTGTGAGTTTCTTAGAGTTTATTGTGACTTATGAATTTGAGTAGTTTTCCTTCGGATTAATTTACTTTCTGGTTTAAACATTTATTGGTGGTGTTACATACAATTTACTTTGAGCCATCACTCTTGAATTGTATTTTTCCCTCATGCACATATTTTGCTTCTTCAGTTATAAACATGTGGTACGAAAATGTTGGCTTTTAGCATTGAATTGATTGAAGTATTTAGTTCTTGACTATCTCCTGTAACTTAAATATTTACCTCACTGCTGTGCGCCAGTCTCAATTTCAATGGAAAATCGACTTTATAAGGTAAAATATGATGCCATCCAGTGGCAAGATTATGAATTGCAGCATAAGCACAATTGTGAGGAATTTCAAATTTAAAGTGTAACTGGTTCCTTAGTACACTCTGTAATTAAAAGATATTATTAATTACTAAAAATAGTATAAGTTTGGAATTACACTTGGTTTCAACATGAGATAATAAAATATAGAAAGTGAAGTGTGGAATTTAGAAACTGGAGACAGGTGTTCTGAAGTTGCTTCATTTGTAAAATGGAAATATTTACCCACATGGCCAACAGCTGGAAAATTTGTATTCTTGAATATCTAAATTACAGCTACAGCCCTGGCTGGTGAAGCTCAGTGGATTGAGTGTGGGCCTGAGAACCAAACGATCGTGATTCGATTCCCAGTCAAGGTGCATGCCTGGGTTGCAGCCCAGTTCCCAGCGGGGGACGCACGAGAGGCAACCATACATTGATGTTTCTCTCCCTCTCTCCTTCCCTTCCCCTCTAAAAATAAATAAATAAAATCTTTTTTTAAAAAAACCTGTTTAAATTACAGCTACATATAGTACTTTGCACTGACTACACTGGATTTTAAATTTAGGACTGTAGAGCTGTAGTTCTGCAATCATCCAGGACCCAGCCAGGCTCCTTCTATCTGTGGTCTTGAACATGCAGCTTCGTCTACTGGTCCAGGATGGCTGCCCAAGTTCTCCAATCCAGGTATGTGGTTCAAGTCTTACTCTGCCCCATAAATTTGTGTCTTTTTAATGGAAGGTCATTTTTAATGGGATATTTGGTACAAAAACAATATCAATATATTCATCCATCGGTGGAACACACATACATACATACACAAAGTTATTTATACCAAAATGAAAAAGGAAAGTAAACCGATGCAAATTTGCCCCATTACACCAAAGGTTCTAAAACAGTGGTTCTCAGCCTTGGCTGTATCTCGTTATCACTTGGGAAGCTTTAAAAATACTCATATTTGCATCCAGCAATTTACAATTCTGATTTAACTAGTCTAAGGTATGGTTTGGCCATCTGCAAGTTTCAAGACCTTTCCAGGAGATTCTAAGTGCAATTCTAGACCTTAATGCTTATCAGAATCACCAAGGAGCTTCCAAAAGTACACTGTACCCTCCCCTCCTGCCACCTGTCGTTTCATTATGCTGCAATCAATCTGGAGTGAAGCCCAGCCATCTGTATCTTTTAAAGTTTCTGTTGTGATTTTACCTGCAGTCTGGGCTGAGAATACCTCTATAGATGAAAAAGAGTCTCTCTCTGTCTCTCTCTGTCTCTGTCTCTGTCTCTGTCTCTCTCTCTCTATATATATATATATACATACATACACACACGTATATATGTATATAGTACATATATATTATACATATATATGTTGATATACCTATTCTATGTACTGACTCATATATGTGAATTTACAAATTTCAATTAAATGATCACATTCTGGGATAGGAAAGCTACAACTATGTTGTAAATTTAGCCCTCCTTATATGAGCACCTTATAAAAATATTAAATTTCTCCCTAGTTTAACTAGAACACTAAAGTGGTAACATAAATACAATTAACTACCATTTTATGTACCTATATTTATATACAACTTCCCAACTTTTTCAGTTGTTAGGTATCTTTACATGATTACATATCAATGGCTAAAATTTTGCTATTATTATTTGAAGCTCTCAGAGTGAGACAATTTTATTGTTGGAATGATTCTTCAGAAACTCCAACCTTCTCTACTATTGCCAAAACTTAGGATATTCTGGGTTGGGCTAGAAGTTCCGCATCTTCCCAAAGGAATTCCTTCTGTTGCCCACAGTAGGCTCTTCTCATATTCTTGTATACCTGGTAGCCTGGTTGTTTCACAAAGCCATTTGCACTGGGAACCTCAGAATCATGACATAATCTACAGTTTAGCCATCAAGTCATTGGCTAATGTCATCTTTGCACTCCATGTAGGAATGCTTACAGGGTGTGCTTCCAAAGCGAGTTGACTTCTTACAATCGAGTTGACTCTCTCGGGGCATTTTCGGTTGGAGAGTTTTCAATCATAGGCCTGCCTGTCCAAGTCCCCTTTGCCTCTACTGTTCTGAGTGATAACCTTGAATAGGGAAGTGTGGCTCACAAAAGGTGTGAGAACAGGGCTCTGCAAACTGAAGGGACACCAAAAAGGATCACTGCTAGTGACCTATGAGTCAGGGAACTTCAAGTGAGTCAAAAAACAGGAATTTATATGGTTTTTGTCCTTTTCCATCTGACTTATGTCACTCAGCACAATACCTTTGCAATCCATCCATGTTGCTGCAATTGATGGTATTTTGTCCTTTTATGTCTGAGTCATACTCCATTATATATATGGACCACATCTCCTTTAACCATTCATCCACTGATGGACAAGAAGTTGTTTCCTTGACTTAGCAATTGTGACTAATACTGTAATGAACATAGGGATACATATATGTTTATTAATTAGTGTTTTCATATTTTGGGGGCAATAACCCATTATCAGCTGATAGCTGCTTCTTTCTTTGCTAGAAAATAGAAGTATTCGGCAAAGGACTTCCACAGGCTCCCACTACAAATCCACTGAAGCATCTGTACCTGAACCCACATAACTGGCTCTCCTGCACTTAAAGAGATGAATGGCTGTGCTTCAGTCTATGGCCATCTCTCCACATGGGCCCTGGGTGCCATTTCTTCTCATCTTCCCAAGGGTATTGCTCTAACAGCTTCCCCTCTCTCTTCAATCATTAATTTTTATTGATCCACTTAATCATTCATATGAGCATATAAACATGCTGCAATGTCTCATCTAAAAAAAGACTCTCTCAATCCAATATTTCCCACCAGCTTCCACCATTTCTCTGCTCCCCTTGATGGCAAACTTTCTCAGAAAATAGATTTCCTTTTCAGTCTCCACTTCTCTTCTCTCATTCTCTAGTGGATTTTCCCTAGTCAGGCTTTCATCCTCATCTCTCTACTCAAAGTCGTTCCAACCACAATTAGAAATGATCTCTCCTTAGCTCAATACAATCGTATGTTTAAGTCCTTAGCCATCTGCATGTATCAGAAGCAACTGACACAACTGAACACCATTTTCTCTATTCAACAGTTGTCCTTAATCAGCTTTGGTGAATCCTTTTTATTTTTCCAACTCTTTTTCTTCTTTCAGTTTTCCATTCTCAGATCATTTTTCTTCTCCCTCTACATTCGCCCTCTAGGGGACTTCATTT
The DNA here is from genome assembly GCA_004027735.1 of Carollia perspicillata. Lineage (NCBI taxonomy): Eukaryota > Metazoa > Chordata > Mammalia > Chiroptera > Phyllostomidae > Carollia > Carollia perspicillata. Next base: position 17,787 of record PVKM010014142.1, read on the forward strand.
ATTTGCATGACTTAAGTGCAACTGTAAGGTAGTTAAGGTAATTAAGTACCATAAAAATTACTTAACTTTTAAGTACTTAAAATTTAGGATGGATACCAAATTTTTATCTGTAGATAAGCCATCTCACCTGGCCTTCAGACTTGTAAATCCAGGTGGTTACCCGACACCTCCATCTGGGTGTCTAGTAGGCATTTCAAATATAACATGGCTATAAACATATTTTTGACTTTCTCCCTCAGCATTCTACTGCATAGTAAATGGCAACTCCATTCTTCTAGCTTCTCAGGCCAAAGACCTTGCAGCCATTCTTGCCCCTCTTTCTCTTGTGCTCTAAGTTCAGCATATTAGCAAATTATGTTGGTTCCATCTTTGAATATATTGTGTCTGAATTCAATTAGAGAAGCAGAGCCACTGCCAGATCTAGATTTCTATCTAAAAAGAGTTATAGGGACTTGACTTCACAGAACAGTTGTGGGAGCTGGTTAGGCTGTCTCCAAAAAACAGTTGCCATCACCTCTGATACTGGATCTTGAAGTCCACAGTCCAAGCAGACAGGAAGGGGAGATAGATACATGTAGATATATTTACAAATAGCTACATAAATATCTATGGATATATTTATAGATATCTCTATCCCTATAGATATACTAATACATATAGACACAGGTAGATATAAACATATCTACCATATTTTGCCATGTATAATGCGCACTTTTTTTGCCCAGACTTTTGAGGGAAAAATTAGAATGTGCACTGTACATGGGTATAATGATTACATACCATGGGTATAATAATAATAACAAAAATGTGGGTGTGTATTACACACAGGAGAGCATTATACATGGCAAAATATGGTATATATATGTATATACATAATTATATATCTCTATCTGTATGTTTCTGTTTTCAGATCTGTCCCACCCTAATCAGAAACTTACATGGAAAAAAATTCTAAAAAATGTCATTCAGCCTAACCAAAGCAACAAGCCACCACAATCCAACCCCTGTTAAGGTGGCATCTGTACACAGTTTAAACTGTGCTTAATCTGAAATTATCATCATGAAAAAGTTATACTTGCACCTAACTTGCTATAACTGTATCACATACAACTGCAAAACATGCTACCCTTTCTGCATGAGAAGTAACAAGTCTCTTTTTTGTGTGTTTGGGTGTTCATTCTTCTTGCTGATTCATATTTCCCTTTGATATCTGGTAACTTAAATACCGAGTTAAGTATTATTACTGCATTTTATGTTAGATAATAAGGGGTGAAAGACATAAGAAAAATATTCACATAAAAATAAGTAAAACCACTCATGACAAACTAGAGTCCTCATTTTTGCAACGGGGCACATGGTTGTAGCTACTGTTTGTAACTACCTTCTTCTAATACCACTTCCATATTTCCTCTGCCCTGAGCATTTACTTCAACTGATCATGATTCTTTGCCTGGTGAGGTGACCCTAGCTTTCATTCCAGAGGGATCTGAACCATCAGAATTTTGCTGAAATTGGACTGCTGTCATTTTCCATGGGCTTTTCTCACAAGACATGTTTACACTCAGAGATATCCTGGTGAATATCTTGGTTTTCACACAATTTTTTTCCCTCGTTATGTACTAGCAACCCCAATTACCTCCGTCTCACCCAAGGTCAATCAGTCCCTAGCAGTACAGCCATCCCCTCTTTTGCAGGTTGACTCAGTGTCATGAGGAGCTCAACGTGGCCAGGTGCCAGTTGCAACTCCTTGTGCAATGGATTCACTGTTTTGTGCCTTAAGAGTATGTTTGATACGGTGACAAAGTGTTAGAAAATCTATTGAGGTTGAACATTTAAGCCACACCTTTCTTCTAGCTTTTATCAGTAATAAAGTTCATGTTTTGATCTCTATCAGATGCCTGCATCTATTGGGGTAGGGAAGACAGGTATGCTATTTGTTGGCCCTTCAAAACCACAATCACAAGGTCCAGAAAAATGAAATAAATGTAAGTATATCATTTTTAATGTTTATTGTTTATGCTAGTACAGTTGTCCCAATTTTTTTTCAGAGGAATTCCTACCTTTTGTGACAGCATGGATAGAACTGGAGGCTATTATGCAAAGTGAAATAAGCTAGTCAGTCAAAGACAAATACCATATGATCTCACGTACAACAGGAATCTAAGTATATAATTTTAGAAGTTATACCCAATCACACCAGTTTAAAGTAGACATTTAGATAGCTATCCTTCCAGGACTTGTGCTCACTGAGGTCTCGAATGCTCAGGGATCCCCTTGCACACACCTGTGTTCCAGTAAAGCCCTTACGAAGACATCGCTGCTGAACACTGGGAGTCATAACCCTCAAAATTTTCACAACTCAGTTTCCTCATGGCTGATGGCTGCAGTCTTTCCTTAATTTTAATTCATTACAGGATGTTTTCTTGTTTCACACAATTCAGGGAGGTTGTCCATGCAGTGTGGTGTGCAAAGAAGAAAGGCAGTTGATAAAGAAGAGCATAGAGCAGCAGCAGGCTTTTGAATTCAGTCTCTAAAATATTTACTGTATCTGAAATATTTTATACTTTTTTCAGTTATGCACATACTTTCTTCTTTCAGAATCCTTTGGCAACTGTAACCAAAGAGAAAGTTTTATTTATTTAGAAAAAAATTTTATTGATTGATTTTTGTAGAGAGAGGAAGGGGAAGAAAGAGGAGAGAGGGAGAGAGCGATTTCGATGTACTGTTCTCCTTATCTAGGCATTCACTGGTTGATTCTTGTATGTGCCTTGACTGGGGGCGGAACCCAAAACTTTGGAATGTCAAAACAACACTCTAACCAAGTGAGCTAACCAGTCAGGGCTGAGACAGAGTTTTAAAATAAAATTCCATTTATAAATCACAGTATCAGAATATAATGAATCTCTACCAAAGTCACTAAATACCTGTGTTATTCAAAAGCAACTGCATATTTTAATTGCTTGTAACACTGCTATACAAGTGGGGAAAAAGTTGCTCTAATCCAATCTAAATTCCTTTCCAAGAGAATCAATCAATGATGTCGCTAAGAAAATGGAATAGAAAAACTGTTCACCTTGTAGTCATTATTGCATATTAATTGCTGAGATTTCTGTTTTGGTTGCCATTGAAGGATATCTCTTTGAAAATGTGAAAATCAAGGTGACAATTTATTGTCAGACTTTGTTGCTATGGAAGTATTCATTATCTCATAATACTAATGCAAAGGAAACAAATTGAATTATTGGAGGCTTAAATGGAATATGAACTTGTGACCCTCCCCCCCCTTACACTGCAACTAGAGCCAGCCTCTGTCCTTATCTTTTTCTATTGTCTTAAACTGATCTGTGAGAATAGGCTATGGGAGTAGGAGGGAGCTCATTAAGCAAAGCCTGGGGAAGCTAAACCAAGACTGTACTGATGGTTAGTGCTCACCTGTGGTTTCAGTCTCGAGATAGGGGGAAGGCAAGGAAACAAAAAGGTGTCAAGTTAGGGTGTTTGGCTTGGCGATGTCACTATGAATGGTCCCTGGCCCCTGAGTTTAGGAACTTAAAGTGAATGATCCAAGCCCTTGTTATGGCCATTTCCTAGATCCTTTAATGGACTGAGGCAACAAATGAGACCTGTCACAAAGATCACGCGAAAGCTGCGTTGATCTCATTAGTGTCCCTCTCCAAAACAATGGAGACAGCACCTCGTCCACTCTTTCTCACCACATCCTCATCATCTCTTTAGCCCGGCTCCTTGGCTCTTGTACAAATCTCACCACAAACCTCTGGTTTCACCTCTAGATTCTGAAGAATCGTTTTGGTCCTGGTTTTGGTTCTCTCTATTGAGCAAAATTGTGGAATTTAACTTTTATCTGGAGTAGCTTTAGAATTTCTGCACAGAAAAAGCACAGGGGTGGCAAGAGGGTGGGAAAACTGGTGCTGGGAGATGACAGAAGTGGCACGTGCATGGCCCACACACGGTTTTGATTCAGCTTGCTTGTTATAAAGCAATACAAATGCAAAGTTTTTAAGATACACTAAGGATAAAATTGAGCAAATAGCCTTAGCAAGGAATTTTGGTCCTTCCTAACCCTCACAGCTTAGAGAAAGACTATTAGGGAGGGGGATGAAACCCAAGCAGAAATCAGACCTTCATTTTCTTCCTTTTTTTTGGTGAGGAGTATATTTATTGGGCACACAGAAAGAAGAGACATCCAGATTTATGCTACATCAAGTAAATTTTTAGTTTACAATATAATTAATGTTTTAAAATCAAGCATGCATGTAATGCAGTGGAAGAGTCTGCCTCCAGGGAAGAGTAATTTTCTTGTTGATGATCGTGGCCCCGTTTAACAGTAAATTATGTTCCTGAGCATATACAAATGTAACAGGATGCTGCTCATTGGGAGTTCTGCAGCTATGACAGATCATGGTTGCCTGTCTCTGAAGACCTGAAAGATGGCTGAAGGGCCAATTATTTATCTGTGGCTTGCATGCCATAGCTATTAGTCACACACACGGTGATGTAAAATGAGGGTATGCCACTGCATTTTAGTTAATTTCCACTCCAGAAAAAACTCTTGTTAGCACATAGCTGAGGATATCAGAAATTTGCAGGGGCAGAGGAGGGCTTTAGAAAAGCAAGGTGTTCGGGTGAGAGGGACAGGTCAAAGCAAAAGGAAGAATACAAACATCCACAGTGGCTCTGAGGCCCCACCAGCATGTATGGTGTCAGGTCATGGGCTTAATCTCATGCAATATTCATAATGATGATGTGTGATAGGTTCTATTTTTAATCATGCCTGTTGTGCATAGGAGGAAACTGAGGCAATGAGAAGTTAGCATGCCAGTAAAGGCAGCATCTGGATTCTGGACCAGGTTGTACAACTCACCCTGCTCCACCCAGAGCTTCCACGAAGGTCCCTGAGAGAGCTGAGTAGTATTTCTCTGTAATTCAGTTCACACTTCTCCTTAGAGTCTAGAAGCTCAGGGATCCTCCTCCTACACAGATTCTATTTCTTCTCTCAGACACACCCTCAAACTGCCTCTCCTGGAGGCAAATATCTACCACCATTCATCCTCTTTCCTTTCATACTTATTCCAGACCCACTATTGTATTAATGCCTTACCCTGAAGAGTCTCCAGGAATCTTGCCCTTGATCTTAACCTAAATGATATTCCAAATAGGGTCATGTTTGTTTCCCATAGATGTATTCAGGTCTGATAGATGTATTCAGACCTTTGTTTTCAAGCACCACAACTTCCACTCACTTGTTCTATAGCCTAACGCCCTTGACTGCCGATCAGAGGGATCTATCACAACCACTAGTTGCACCCCCATGTGCAGGCTGTATTGCCTGTAAACCAGTAGCTCCTATGATAGGTCAGTCAGAAGTGTCATAATCATGGTGACAGAAAACCTCATCCAAGTTGGCTTCAGTGACGAGGAATTTCTCTGCTATAACAAATGTACATGCGTAGTTAGCGTCAGACCCATTTAGCTCCAGGGGAGGAACATGATCTGCCTTGTGCCTTGACATTTTCCCATTCCACAGGCTAACGTCATTGTCAGTCAGGCTCTCATCATGAGATAGCTGCAGCAGCTTCAACTTCCCATTCTCCCCTGAACAGGTCAGGGACATCTGTTTTTGGTAACTTCTGTGGAATTCTGTGAACTCATGAAGAAGGGACAAACTTGGGTCACATGCCCATCATGCCTACACCACACTTCATGGTTACTGAGATGAAATTGTAATAACTGGGTTCATGAACCAGTCACTGAGATAAAAGGAAGCTGGTATTATGATACTGCTTTTGCTCTCTTCATTAAAAAAAGATTTTTTCAAATTGAGACATAATTGACACATAATATTAGATCAATTTAAGGTGTATAACATAATGATTGGATATTTGTATACATTATGAAATGATCACCATAATAATTCTGTCCCTTTACATAGTTAAAAACTTTTCTCTTGTGATGAGAACATTTAAGATTTCTTTTCTTAGCAACTTCCAAAAGTATATAATACAGTATTATTAGCTATATTCACCATGTTGTACATTGCATTTACATGATTTATTTATTTGACAACTGTAAATTTGTATCTTTTTGTCCCCTTCAGCTATTTCTCCCTACCCTCCACTTTCTTATTCCCATCTCTGGTGACCAACAATCTCTTTGTATCTATGAGCTTAGTTTTTATAAAACAGATTTTATTTATTTATTTTTAGAGAGTGGGAAAGGGAAGGGAGAAAGAGAGGGAGAGAAACATCAATGTGTGGTTGCCTCTCATGTGCCCCCTACTGGGGACCTGGCCGGAAACCCAGGCATGTGCCCTAGACTGGGAATTGAACTGGCAACCATTTGGTTCATAGGCCGGTGCTCAATCCACTGGGCCACACCAGCCAGGGCTTAGTTTTGTTTTGATATTCCTCATGTGAAATCATACAATATTTCATTTTTATGGTTGAATGATATTTTAGTATACATATCACATTTTCCTTATCCATTTGTGCATCAATGGACACTCAGTTTGTTTCCATATCTTGGCTATTATAAATAATGTTGTAGTGAACATGGGTTGTATATATTTTTTTGAGTTAGTGTTTTCATTTTCTTTGGATAAATACCCAGAAGTGGAATTTCTAGATCATATGGTAGTTTTATTTTTAACTTTTTGAGAAACCTCCATATTGTTTTCTATACTGGCTGCACCAATTTACTTTCCCACTAACAGAGCATCAGGGTCCTCTTTTCTCCACATTCTCACCAACACTTGTTATTTCTTGTCTTTTTGATAATAGTCATTCTGACAGATTTGAGGTGATACCTCTTTGTGACTTTAATTTGCATTTTCCTGTTAATTAGTAATTTTGAATATCTTTTTATTTACCTGTTAGGCATCAATATGTCTTATTTGGAAAAATGCCTATTCAAGTACTCTGCCCATTTTTTTAAATCAGATTTTTTTTGTTATTCAATTGTATGTTTTAGGTATTAACCTTTTATCAGATTTATGATTTGACAAGATTTTCTCCAATTCAGTAGGTTGTCTTTTCTTTTTGTTGATGGTTTCCTTTGCTATACAGAAGCTTTTAAGTTTCATGTAGTCCCATTTATTTGATTTCACCTTTGTTGCACTTACTTTTGGTATCAGATTTTAAAAACCTTCACCAAGGCCTAAGTCAAGAAATATATCACCTACAGTTTTCTCTAGGAGTTAAAAAAATTTTTTTTAGAAGAATGCTTTTTTTTTTTAAAGATTTTATTTATTTAATTTTAGAGAAGGGAAGGGAGAGAGAAAGAGTGGGAGAGAAACATCAATGTGTGGTTGCCTCTCAGGTGCCCCCTTACTGGGGACCTGGCCTGCAGCCCAGGCATGTGCCCTGACTGGGAATCAAACTGGCAGCCTTTGGTTCGCAGGCCCGTGGTCAATCCACTGAGCTATGCCAGACAGGGCTTCTTAAGACTTTTATGAATTCAGGTCTTATAGTTAAGTCTTTAATTCATTTTGAGTAAATCTTTGTATATGGTTTAAGATAGTGATCTAGTTTCGTTTTTTTGCATGTGGCTGTCCAGTTTTCCTAGCACCATTTATGAAAGAGACTATTCTTTCCTCCATTGTGTATTTTTTTTAGTTTAATTGACTATATATGTGTGCATTTATTTCTAGGCTCTTCATGCTGTTTCATTGATCTATGTGTATGTTTGTGTGTCAATACCATGCTGTTTTAATGACTATAGCTTTGTAATGAACTTTGAAATCAGAGCACATGATGCCTGCAGCTTTGTTTATTCTCAAGATTATTTTGGTTATTTGAGGTCTTCTATGGTTCTACACCAATTTTAGGATTGTTCTCTTTCTGTGAAAAATGCCACTGGAATTTTGATAGGATTGCATTGAATCTGTAGATTGCTTTGGTTAGTACGAACATTTTAACAAATGTAATTCTTCTAATCCTTGAGCAAGAAACATCTTTCCATTTATTTGTTATCCTTCAATGTCTTTCAAGTAACGTCTTGTCTAATAGGTTTTAGCATACAAGTCTTTCACTTCCTTGGTTAAATTTATTCATAGATTTTTAATTCTTTTTTGATGTAGTTGTAAATAAAATTGTTTTTTAAATTTCTTTTTCTGATATTCCATTATTAATGTTTAGAAATACAACAAATTTCTATATATTGATTTTGTGTCCTGCCACTTTACTGAATTCTTTCACTAGTTCTAATAGTTTTTGATGGATTCTCCAGGTTTTCTTCACATAACATAGTGCCATCTGCAGATAGTGACATTTTTACTTCTTCTTTTCCAATGTGGATGTCTTTTTCTTTTGGCCTAATTTATGAGGCTAGGACTTCCAAACTTATTCTGATAGGTTTGATATGAATAATATTGAAATCCCTGGAGCTTGAGGTTGTTAGCTTTCTGGACTAAGAGTGGGAAAAGCTGAGCTCCACCAAATGCAGTCGAGATGATATTCTTGGAACCAAGGAGAATGGGTATGACATGGCAAAACATGACTAATTGAAACTCAGGCATTGATTCTTTTCCTGCTGTATATTTCCACATTGGCCTTGATTTACAAGTCATATATTCCATCATTTTTCTCCTTCAATCTGAATAACTACAATGGACAAAATAGGGTCTTCTATGGGATTCTGTGCAAGGGCTTGAATGCCTGTCTTGGGCTGTCACTTTTAATGTCATAAATTTATATTTGGTGTCTTTCTGTAGAACACTGTATTAGATTGTGTGACTATGGAACAAGAGAACCCATAAATTCTACTTTTTACACATGATAAGCATTTATCTGTTGGTAATGTAATAGTAATCATGTGAGGAGAGTGTTTCTAGTTGGCTTTTACTCAAGCAATGAATCAGGAAGCCAGACTCCTTCCATCTTGAGACATCATCTTCCCAGGGACTTATGCAAATTTAGCTGACAGAAGGAAAAAAACAGAAGACATATATGCTTCTTAAAAGTCTTGGTGCCCCAAGTAAGGCTCTTCCACTTGCATTTCATTGGTAGGAACTAGTCACATGGCTACGTGTAAGTGCCAGGGGAATTGGGAAGTATAGTTCCTACCCATCTTGGCCACAGGTACTGCATAAGCTAGTGTCAAGAAATGTGAAAGAGACCATCTGATTTCTTTTTTTTTAGAAGGGGAAGTTGATTTCTATAGACACAATTATAGCATATTGTGGGTAATAAGATGTCATAAGAGGGTTAAATGATCATGGAAACTCAGGAGGGAGAAATATTCATTCTGAAAAACTGAGCATTTTGATATTGTTTCAGATTTTAACTTCCTGAGTGCTGGGTGTTAACTGTATTGAAATTCCTCATCATACTTCCAGTCCTCAAACTCTGCACACACTGAAGCTTAGTAAGTTATGCTTGAAGGTGATGCAGTTTCGCTTGCTTAAGGCAGGTACTGTTTCCTTTGAAATTCCCTACATGTCTGGCACAACTGCCTGCTCATGGTAGGTATGTAGGAACAATTGATAAGGTACTCCTGAGATAGATTACCTCCACAATCTTAACGTCTTAATATTTTCTTCCTGACGTTTTCCTTTCTCATCTCCTGGAGCCCTTTTGGTCTTCATCGTGAGCCTTGCACCTCCTCATTCACAAGACTATCACTCCTACTCTGGTTTCACTTTTCTTGTTCTCAGAGCAGCCATTCAATGATACATATAGTACCCTACTCAGGTCCACCACTGCCTTGAATAAACCTTAGTAGCAAGACAATATTGCCTACATATTATTTTGAATTGTAATGGGGTGTAGGCTTAACAGGGTGTAGGCTGAGAGGTGTTAGGTGCCATCCCCCACCCCCAACAGACTAGTTTAGGGGCTGGGGAAAGCAGCAGCACTGGGATTGAGGGTTGGCATATCAATAACAGCAGGCAAGTTTCCTAGCCTGCATGGATCCAGGAAGATAAGCATGATTTTGACCCCTGTGTAGATGGGAAGCAGCTTTCCAGGTTACAGAGCCTGCTAGAGAGCTTGGAGATGGTTCACTCCATGGCACAGGTCCATGCTTGCTGGGACCAGCAATGGCAACTGAGAAAGGGAGAAGAAACCAAACTACTTGCAGGTGTAGCCAATTGTGGGAGGGGTTAGAAATAGGGTTACAGAGGAAGATCTGCACCAGAAGTTAAACCCAGGCACAGCAGCCATGTAGGGGTTTTGACCACACAGTTCTGAGAATGGAGAGGGGGCTCTCTTGATCATACAGTTTAGGAAGCAGGAAAGCAAGATGTATCAGCCATGAGGAGCTCTCTCTCTCTTCCTCTCTCTCTCAAAGGTTTGAAAGAATGCAGAAGGACTCCCACCAGCCCATGATGAGGATGAGGTTTTGGACTAAGAACAGGAGCCAAGCTGAGCTATGGACTTCTATTTCTTTTCCTGAGATACGGTACCCCTGACTGGCCTGGTTGGGCAAGGGGAGGCAGGACTGTGTGTTTGTGGGTGTATCTTCATTTCTAAAGGGAGTGGGATTTAATGGTGACATTCTGTCATTACTCTAAACTTGTATAATTTTTTAATAAATACTTCCTTTCCTTTTTTCCAAACTCTGGCATTGAGAGCCACAGTTCCTAACATGGCAGTGGGCAAAGACAAAACAGAACAAAAGACCCTGGTGCAGGGAATTTGTTTCTGTAACAGAATGAGATTACTGAAGTGTTATGTAAAGTTCTATCCCATTATACTCAAACAGGTTGACTTTTTAGTGCTATAATCTGTTAACTACTTTACTATCTCCACTGAGATTGTATTTTTAAAAACCCCAGAGAATATATCATTTCAGATTTTTGCAGGGGTGTCCAACTTTCGGCATCTCTGGGCCACACTGGAAGAAGAGTTGTCTTGGGCCACACATTAAATATATTGCGACATGTAATTGCAAGAAAAATATCATAATGTTTTAAGTAAATTTATTATTTTGTGTTGGGCCACATTCATAGCCATCCTGAGCTGCATGGGGCCACAAGTTGGACCCCCCATGAGAGTTTTCTCTCTCTGGTTTTAAAGTGAAGCTCAGGTGCTATCAATTTTAATGAGTTCGCGTGCTTCTCTACTGCTGCTATTTGCCCAAAGTAAATATGTGATTAGAAGGATCTCATGGCTCTAGAATAAGAGCAGATCTCCATACCCTAATGTGATCTGTTTTCAATGTTATGGTAACGTATAATACACTGAGGCATATTTAGCTTTAAGCCTTTGCTCGAACTATTGTATTTCATAAACTCTAGTAAAGAAGAGAACCCTAAGAAGATGTATATTAGAATAAAGAACAGGTTCTTGTAATCATAGAAATCTCAAGGTTGAAAAATCCTTTTGTGTGATTGAGTTCAAACACCTTATTCAATGCTCCATCACCTGATTGCATGGCTCTCCTTTATAACCATCTTTCCTGAGATTCCAATCCTGTCATTCTTGTTGCCAAGAAATTTTTGGTAGTGATATAAATATTGACAACTCCTTGTTGGGGATAAAGAAAATGAGAGTTGAGAAGGCGAAGGCATGCTCTTAATGGGAAGCTCTGTGTAATCTCATGCAGTGGGAAATATTGAGAAACACCAAACACACATACACAACAGTAAGT
>PVKM010014143.1:0-29400 GCA_004027735.1 Carollia perspicillata
ACTCACTTTCTTGGTGGGCTCATCCAAAACTGTGACTTGACATCTCTATGGCAATTGCTTTCAGATTTGTGTCTGCAATTCAGATCTCACTCCTCAATTCTACACTCATATATCCAATGTCACTTCAATAGCTTCTTTTGAATATCTAATTAAAAATGCCCAAAACTGAACTCCTGAACTTCTGTCTAAAGAAATTTATTCCTCCTGTGGCCATTCTTATATAAAAAAAAGGCTACTAATTTTTTATAACTGATCATGTTGGATCAAAAACATTAAATTGTCCTTAATGGTTGTTTCTCCCATATCCCACATTATACACATCTGTCCAGAAAAAGTCCCAGCCATTTTTAATATGAGAACATTTTGAGCAACATCAGTATAACCTGGCTGCCAAGGAGAGTGGACTGGAATGCACATACATGAACAATGATGACTTCATTGTACTAATCAGTGGGGGTGGTAGATACAGTAGAGTGAGCATGTGTACTCTGTTGCTATCATATTCAAAATGACTGAGCGAGTAGAACAATGAATCTGCATCATATTTTGCATTAAGCTTGACCGCTCTTCCTCAGAAACTATTTAGATGATCCAGAAGGCTGCAGCTATGGACAACTGGTGATGGGCAGCTTCATCACAACAACTTGCCCGCTCATGCATCATGTCCAGTGCACAGTTGTTTGGCAAAAAATCAATTCACCCAGGTGACTCAGCCCCCCTACAGCCCAGATTTGGCAACCTGTGACTTTTGGCTTTTCCCAAAACTGAAATCATTTTTGAAAGGGAAGAGATTTCCGACCATCAATGAGATTAAGGAAAATGTGACAGGGTAGCTGATGGCAATTGGGAAAACTGTGCGAGGTCCCAAGATACCTACTTTGAGGGACTGAAGAATCATTTTCCAATGTACAGTGTTTCTTGTATCTTGTATGTTCTCCAATAAATGCCTCTATTTTTCATATTGTATAACTGGATACCTTCTGGACAAACGTTTTAGAAAATCCTGTGGTTTCTGACTTAAAATATGTTCAGAATCCATTTATTTCTGGAGGTTTCTACTGCCACTAATGAAGCCACCACAATATAGTGCATGGATAATTACTGTTCTAAGTATTCTAACATTTTCACTCCTGACACTGTTTATTCTAAACACAGAAGACCAAATGACCTTTATATTACTCCACCATATCTTGTCACTACTCTGCTCAAAATGCTGATGTTGTCAAAGTCCATAAAACAGACAAGACTCTTATAGAACTTGGCCTCCCAGCATATCTGACTCACCTGTTACTCCCTTCTCACTGTGCTCCAGCCATGCTGGAGGTCCTCTCATGCCAGGTTAGCTATAGTTTTAGGCTCCGGTTCTAGCTGTTCCTCCCCTATAAAAAATCATCAAGGTACATGAAATAGTTACTTTTTCTTATATCTATCAAACTTTTCTTCTAATCTCTTTTCAATAAAGCTTAATCTAATTTAATCTAATAATATAATTTAATACTGAAACTTGCCCCTTACTCTCTTTTAGTTTTTCTTTTGTTTTTTATACCACTTACCAACTTCTAATATATTACATAATTCATTTTGCTATTATATCTAATTTTATTATCCACCCCCACTTCAAAATACAAAACTCCAAAATGAAGGTCTGTTTATCTACTTTGTTCCTTTGTAGCAGTACCTGCTACATAGGAAGAACAAATAAATACTTTCTGCATTAATATTGCCTTGCATCATGCCTCTATATATGTGATATTCCAGGGACTATTTAAGATATAAGTACACTCTTCAGTCTTTATAAACCAGAATCCCAAGTGTCACTCAGTAGATAACTAAATAAAACAACTATGGTACATTTACATAATGGAATGCTACTCAGCTATAAAAAAGAAGAAAATTTGCCCTTTGCAACAGTGTGGACAGATCTGGAGTACAGTATGTAACATGAAATAAAACACTCAGAAAAAGACAAATACCATATGATTTTGCTCATATGTGGAATCTAATGAGCACATGGCACTTACAAGCAAAATAGAGACACACTCATAGAGCAGGGTGACAGCTCGGGGTGGGGGAGTAAAGGTATTGAGCAAAAAGGAAAAAGGACTCGTGGGCACAGACAGCAGTGTGGTGATTGTGGGGTGGTAGAGGTAGAAAAGGGTAAAAGGGGGATAAATGGCAGTGGAAAAAATACAATGAAGTGTAATATTTGCCTAAAAACACATGTCAGATTGAAAAAACTCTAAGTAGTATACATATGCTATGGAAGGTCTATATTAAGATTTAACCAATACAATTACAAAACTAAAGTTAAGAGAAAAATGTTCTTTATTTTACCATTGTTTATATCTGAATGCAACCACCAATATGTAAACTCCTTTCAGAGTCTGGCCAATTTCCTTGACTTAAATCAAACAATTATTTGAAATTTTCTTGAAACAGATAACTATAGAAGTATATAACTATTAAAATACAGTTTTTTTATCAAGATTTGTAGTAATGTCACTAGCTGTAGTAAACTTTAAACTCTGTCAGTAATAGGTGCTCTGTTTTATTTTAGGTTTCTCTAATGTCACATGTACTCACCTGTGTTCAGAAGTACAATATCAATTGTCTCTTCCATGTCCATCATTTCCAGTTACATTGATAAAGTCTCTGTCTCAACAAAAATATTGTTTCATCCTGCATGTCTACAAAGTCCAAAGTCAAGGGAGCTTAATTCTAATTATGATGGTGCTTCATTGCCTTGAGCAAGTCAAACAACTTTTTCAACACAAATAAAATATATATTGCATGCATGTTGCCACACCACTTCACAGACCCATGCAAATATCTGTCTAGATGGAGTGCTGGCATTGTCTCAAATGCAAGTGTCCTTAACTATAGCAGTCATTGTCATGTGAGACAAAAGTCATTCAACAGTTCTTGAAAATATCTGTTGATACTACTGAAAAAAGTCCATATTTAATCACGTATCAAGTGTTGGACACAACACTTCATTCTACCTTCATTTACATTATCTTAACCACAGTGTCATTGAAGAGTAAAATTTATTAGCCACATTTTTAAAAAATTCAATGTTAAGAGGTTATTAATTTACCAAGGTCATGAAGCTAATAAAGGATAGATGATCTCAGACTTGACCTCAGCTCTCTAACTCTGAGCCTTGACTTTATTTTATACCTACTTCCCAGTACTTTGGTGAATAACAAAAATATATTGTACTAAATCTTTAAAGAAAAAAATTGGAGAAAAATAAGTAACTAGGATTTGTTTTTGTACCAACCAACCTACATAGTAGAAGAGGCAATGGCAGTAGAATCTGTGGCTATTCTCCATAAGGTAATGAGGTCAAAGAATTTGGAAAGTCTAGGTATAATGTTTAGTTTAGTATTCTGTTTTTCAGTACTTATTTTGTTCAACCCCAAGGACATACTGAGTTCTAACTATGTTGTAGGTATTACTTGCTAATCTTTACAAAATAAAGTAGTAAACATGAGTTCAGACCATTAAGTCTAGAAGATTTAGAACACTACTGCCAGAAAAGGTATAAAAATAAAATATCAGAAAATACATTTGGGTCAATATTTGGCCCTAAATAACCCTCATATAGAGTATTGGTACATGGGTTATAGTATACACAGTACTATTTTGATCATATATTTTATTCATTACAAGTCAATAGAACTACATGGTAAAACTTTTTGTATTTCCTTAAGTAACAATCTTTCTGTAAAATTGTTTATCTTCATTGTCAATTAGTGTACTTTGCCTTTGCCATAAAGTATTCATTTTAAATTTCTTCCTCTTGCCTACTTATTAAGATATAATTTTGTTGATTTCTGAATCTCGATCATCTGACATTATACACCTTCACACCTTTCTTTAACTTCAAAAAATTTTTATATTTGTTTTTATAACATTCAGTCTGTGTTTACATGATGGCAACACAATCATTTGAACCAAAACTAAACTGGTTTTATAGCATCCTGAGAATAGTGCACCTAATTAGTTGAACTTTTATCACATAGCCAATAAATCATAAGAATAAGAATGTATTTTATATTTCTTTTATTTAAATAGTTTTTAGTCATTAGTTTATCATTTTCTAGCTTGCAGTGCTACAGATGAGAAACTTAATGTTTTGGGTTTTTCTTTCTTTGCAAATAATGTGATTTCTCTTTAGTTAAGTTTGCAAAATTTTCTCTTTAGAGAATCAGAAGTATCTGATATATATATATACATATATATACATATATGCATATATATCAGTACATTTCTTATGATGTAGTCTCAGAAATAAGAATTTTAACAGTTAGAAAAATATGTATAATAACAAATATTAAACTTTCAGTTATTATTTTCCTCTATCTTTCCCTTTTATCTCAGTTTGGAATTTTTAATATTTAAATAACTAGTTTCCATGATTTTTCCTACAAGTCTTTATTTCTGTTTTTGTTTCCTTTTTAAATCCTCAACTGTGAATTTCTTTGTCCATCTGATATTTTGATATTCTAGGATTTTAATTTGTTCTCAGCAGTGGTGTGCACTCTCTCTCTCTCTCTATATATATATATATGTGTGTGTGTGTATGTATATATGTATGTATATATATAGTTTGTCCAAAAAGGGACCAGCCATTATTAATATGATGAGAACAGTTTGTGTAACATCAATGTAACCTGGCAGACAAGGAGAGTGGACCAGAATGTGCATGGGTGGACAATGATGACTTCACTGTACTGGTCAGTGAGGGCAGTAGATGCCTTTGAGTGAACATGTGTATTGTGTGGCCATCGCATTCAAAATGACTGAGTAGAGCATCAAACTTTGCATTAAGCTTCAATATTCCTCTGTAGAAACTATTTGGATGATTCAGAAGGCTGCAGCTACAGGGAACTGGTAATTGTCACCTTCATCAGCCCACCTATGGCTCAGATTTGGCAATCTGTGACTTCTGGCTTTTCCAAAAACTAAAATTACCTTTGAAGAGAAAGATATTTCAAACCATCAACAAGATTCAGGAAAATGTAGTGGGGCAGCTGATGGCAATTGGGAGAACTGTGTGACTCCCAAGGTGCCTACTTTCAGTAAGGGGACTGCAGCATCATTTTCCTACGTATAGTGTCACTTGTATCTTGTATATTCTTCAATACATGTCACTATTTTTCATATCACATGGCTGTATATCTTTTGGACAGAATACACACACATACTGCTTTGAATTTATTTATTTGTTTGTTTATTTAGTCGTTCATTTAGTAGACTCATATAACATTTGCTAGGGCATCAAGGATAGGCTTCTCTGTTCTCAGTTTTTCCCTAGATATATGCAGGGTGAAGGCATTCTCATCCCAAGCCCATGTATTGTGACCAGTTCAGTTCATATGAGCAGTTCACCTCTAGATCTACCTGTGTTAGCAAATCAAGCAGGTTTTCCAAATTATTCCTGTTGCAAACCAGCTAGTGGAGATTCCTGAGCAGATGTGAAGGCCTCTGGCAGCTAGACTTTTGGGGAGCCATGAATTCCCTGGTTTATGTCCCAAAGCAGAAGCAAGATTTTCCTCTGCTGCAGGTTCCCTGCTTCTCACCCAGCACCCCTGAGATAAAGTGTCACAGTAGAGAAGTACAAGGAAACGCTGCTCTGTTGGCCTGCCTGGTCTGAAAAGATGTTAATGCAGCTTCAGTGACATACGATTTGGACTACACCATCTGGTGGACCATGATAATTAGACTAGCTTGGATACTGAAATTTGAAGCTCTGTAAATTTTGGATAATGTTAAGGAAAGGGAGAGAAACCAAGAAGCTAACCCAGGAAACATATGTTACCAAAACCATAGAAACTTAAATAATGAAAGGCTAGGGTCATATTCAACATTATTCCCAAGAGCACACACTTTTTCTTAATGAATTTTCTTTATTTAGAGACAGTACTAAGTTCCAACTTTTCATATTACATCTACTGGCAAGTTTTTTTTTTTCTTATGTCAATATCCTATTTGAAAAAAGGAATAGTTCAAAGAAATTTTGCTAGTGATGAAATAGATTAATAGAGAAAGTAATGATCAACTCCTTATACCTAGTCTTCTATTCCTTCAGCTATTAACATGAAACAAATGAAATATAAAATATATTTAATAAAACAAATCACATTTACACAAGTCATAACTCAGTCTCTCATATACACATGTTTATGAATTACTGTAGGAAAATGTGTATGAGCAAATTACATAAAACGTCTCTTTTGCTGGAAAGGAGAGCTTCTAGGCTTTCACTCAAAACATATCTAATCTTGTTTGAGGCTTTAGAGTACTATTTAAAAACATAAATGGAAACAATGTAAAAGCATCAACATCTGTATTTTAAAATTCCATACCAACACAATATAGACATCTTTCCTAGAATTGGTTTGTGTAATAAAACTCTTATGGGCTTTTTGGATTTGGAGAGTCTTAGGCTGAAATCCCATTTTCGTGGTTTGCATAAAGATTGCCTGCACATTTATTTAGATTCCTGGCCCCTATGCCAGTCAAATGTGTTTTGATTCAGTTGATCTAGGATGGGAGACAAATGGTCCATGGAAGAGTGACCATATAATTTATTGTTTGAGCTGGGTCATTTCTGAAAGCGAAAGGAGAGTCATTAACATTTAAGCCCAGGAAATTCTGGCTGCATGGTCATGCAGGAACCACAACTGAGAAACCTTGCCTCACTAATGCTGAGATCTCGAACAAGGCATTATAAAATGGAAATGCTCATACATGACTCATGGAAATTAATGGCAAATTGAGAAACTGAGTTGAAGAACAATACTGATAAAAACAAGATAGTGTTCTTGAATGCTTTTTGTCCATTCTCTTCCTCTTATACTGAAATAAGCAGAAGTGAACAGTGTGTGCCACCCATGTGCTTACACAGAACAATTCCCCTCCTGCGGAATGCTGCTAGATGTTCTTCTTCTTGTTGGGTGCTGAGCACTTACCCAATCCACAGCTGCTGCTTTTCTGAAAATTGACAAAATCTTAAAATTCTCACACAACTGCAGTGTCCTCGCTGTGACCCAGAAGATATACTTTGGTTCATATATAAATGGTAAGAGTACCTCTCTGCCTTTCCCTTAGTCCCCAAGTCCCCAAAGGAGCCTGGTCTGTGCCTGCCCTCGCCGTCAACAAATCTGTGAGCACAGAGCCCTTTACAAAAGTACAAGGACAGGTTCACTGCCTTCTTTTCTATCTCTTCTCTCCTACAGGATGCATATACAGACTACCTCACCACAGCTTTGTACAAACAAAGTGAAAAAATACTTATACATAAAAGCTCAGCTAAATAAATATCTACAAATTAATCAGACCATTTGTCCAACATCCACATGTGATTATTCAAAACTACCCAGCCCCAGTTACAGTTACATTCCTTTATTTCTATTTGCCTTGTTTTCAGGTCAGGGGACTCTCTTTGATTAATTGATAAAAGATCCTGGTATATTAAAAAAAGTAAAGGACATTTAGTGGAAGTGAACTGATTACAATATGAAAGGCTTGAGTGTTTGCCAACCCCTTTTTAATTTTGCCTAACCCAGCCCTGTTCAATTATGAACCACTGATGAACCACTAATGAACTTCATTGTGGGGTAAGTCTGGTCCTGACTAAACATCATGTGAGGACTGGGATTTGGGATACCACAGTATGTGTGGTGGGTTGGCAGCAGTGGTCACTCCAACCTGCTGAGTCCCCCAGTGCCCTCAGTTCAATGCCTTCAGTCTTGGATTATTGTTCTAGCCAAAATCCCTTGCCAGAAATTCATATATCCTCTCCTCAGTTAGTCAAACTATGGCCCCAAAACCTGCATTATCTTAACTACTCAGTTTTCTAATTTATTCCATTGCTGATGACTCAACCTTTAGCTAAATTTCTATTCTAAAAAGGTTAATCACCCAAAGTCATAATGTCACTGATTGTTCAAATTCTAATCCATTGTCATCCTATAACCTCCTACTTATTTGCTCAAAACGTGGGATGAATTTCTTTGAATATCATAGCTTTTGTGATCCATAGCCAAGTTCATGTTGAATCACTCATTTCCGTATTTTGGAGCAAAGGTTCGTTCTTTAGAAGGACAACTTCTGCCACCCAGAGGCCATGCCATTGCCCCCAAATCTTTTATCTAACCATAACTGTCTTTTTTCTCATCATCAACAATACGGCTAAAAATGAAACATTGGTCTTCTTAAGCTCCCAACCTTCTATGTCATGTATCTCTTTAACCTTTACACTTTCCATTAATTCTATAAGATATATTAAAGAATTGATGAGTGAATGAAAAATTACCTAGCCTCTTCTTACCTTAGGAAGAAAGTTTCAGTTGATTCTTTGTGTGCAAAAGCCATTGCAACCTGGATGATATGAACATCTATTCTTAAGAATATGAATTGTGTTTCTACATCCCAAGTGGCTATGGTTTAAGTAAAAATTGTTAAATTGTGGCAAAATATAAAACCACAATAAAAGTAAAGTCATACCATTGACAAAAGAGTTATATTCAAATCCATACCCTTTGGAGTTGCTTTACTCTAGGAGCTACCTCCAAGTACTGTCCAACACCACGGCAGCCATTCTCAAATTCCCTGCCTACGAGGAGCGCTTGGGCAGTTCTTTGACATTGGGATGAAATGCTTTATTTCATTTGCGTAATAATAAGTCACCTGACACATGCCCACATAACTCTGGAAAACAGATGCACGACTCTATATAAGCAAGGGAAAAATGAAGTCTTGAAAAGTAAAATGTGAAACATAGACTGGTAATTCACATTCATAGCTGGCTGACGTTAGGAGACATACCGTAATGTTAATCTCGGGCAACTACAGCACTCCTCCAGTCCCTGTCCTCTTTGCCTAATTCTAATTTCCTAGAATTTTAGCATTTAAAATGTTATGTGAAGAGAGCTCCTTCAGACTACAATGTGTAAGTAAATAAATAAAATAATTTAAAATATCAGTGGAAAACAAAAGAGAAACTTAACTGAAAGACAAGTTCGTATAGATGTCTTGTTTGTTTTCAAGTCAGTTGATCCGCATCTGCCCAGTGAGTAGTCAGGCTGGGCATACACTCAATCACCTAAATGCTCATCTTTATCTGAGAAAAAAGCTTTCGATTTTTATATTATTTTTTCTTGAGGTGGTAAATTTAAGTGTGGCTATCCTGTGGCCTATTTAATTATATCGATAGGAAAAAAGTATTGCTGTGTATTTATCATTGCTCATATAGCTAATCATAATCATGATTTTAAGTTTGTATAAATCCAGGAACTAATTCACTCAGATCTTTATATTCATAATATGATTTATTATCAGAAAATGCTTCTGGGAGAATTAAATGACTGTAGGAAAGATGAGAATAGAAACTACTCAGTTACACTCTACAAAACGCAGAACGACAGAAATTTGCAGGTTCATCTTCCCTAATATAGCTGGAGATACTGATGAGAAGTATATGTTTTGACAAAATACTTCTTCAGATGAGTCTGGCATTATTTGAAGTAATGTTTTTATCTTTCCTCATATAAAAAGCAGTCTCCATTTCACGATCACATTACCCCCAAACACAGCATTATTCTATCATGTGACAAATCTAGGTTTTATATATTCCATCAAAATCAACACATAGTTTCTGTGCATGTATTGTGTCCAAATATTTGTGCTTGACCCCGGAGATTGCAAAGTTGACTAGGTTTCAGTTTCTTCCTTCAAAAGACTGTAACCTAATAGGAGAAAAAAATATATTTGTAAACAAACAAATAAAAAGTACAAAGTGAAATAGGAAAGAAATAACAAAGTTCAGTGAGGTTTTTGTAGAATAATGAATCTCTAGCTGAGGGAAGGGGTTAAGGAGGTCTATATAAATACTAAAATACTTAATATAGGATGTAAAAGATGGGTAAGATTCTGGGGGAAAGTCATGCTACACCAAGAAAACAACAAGAAATGGCACATAGGAGTAAGATGAGCCCTCTCTTCAAGCAATAACAATTAGTATTTATTTGTAACTCCTATGTGTCAAGCTTAGTTAAACAGATTTTGTAAAAGTACTTGTCGAATAATTAGAGAAAACCATGAATTTTTATATCGGTTTATTGTTTCTCAAAGTCACTTGGCTTTCTGCTTTTGCTTTCAGACCAAAGTAGATCTTTAGTCAAACTATTTTGCAACATTTTTTTCTTTCTCTTTTCCTCCCCAACTTTGGAAGCCATAGAGAAACAAAGTAGTAGGCAGATGGAGAAACAAATATTGACTTTAATACTAAATAAAATTGGTATTGGAATAGGATTTCTAAAGCTGAGTCCCAGGGTTACACTGATTGCCCACGCTTGTGGAAATCAGAAGAGTCAGGGAGAAGCATTCTGCCCCAACATGGGAAATGAAAATTTCGTCTTTTTAAATGCAAAATTAGTTCCTGTCTGGTGCTATGGGTCTCTGTCCAGGGACTCATGGTCTCAGGAGAGCTGTGACTCTTCAACCTCATTTGGCCAAACTTCTTTGGTCTCCTCATCATTCCCTGTCTATTGGAACCCTGTACTCTCTCTGATATATGTTTCGGGAACCACTAAAAAAAATTCTAGATGCATTTTAGCTTTCTTTTTTTTTTAATTTGTGAATATTAAGATTAGTACCAAAAAGGGCACAAATTATAGCCTATTTACAGTTCGTTGAAAACTTTCCAATTATTCAAAGGTAAATGTGGGATTGTTTATTCTCTACTACTGTATATGCATTTTATTATGAAGCTGTCCTTAAATTTTAATAAAACATCATTGATATAGAGAGAAATAATTTTCTTAGACATAGATAAGATTCAAAATTTGTCTCACATGAATACATTATTCTTGTGATGATATTTGTACAGCTGGAAAGAGAGGGTAAGTTGGCCGAAAAGAGTAGGGGTGAACGGGCATTAACAATCACATTCAGCTTCCAGTGCCAGAATTCCACACACTGTTCTCACACGTGGCATCAAGAAGGATTATCTCAGAAGAATAAGGGACCAGGCCAAAAACTGAAGAGATGTCTTGCTTTTTTTCCTTTTCATATAAGCTTTTATTCCACCCAGAACTGTTTTGTGCAAATTTACTGTTTGCACATATAAAATAGTAAAATATTTTTCCTATTTCCCATACCACCATTATTATAATTTCCTATCATATTTCCTATAACTATATCCAAACCATCTTATGATTTTTAATAAGCTTGGCTTATTCATACATGTTACCTTTTCCTACTTTTTAGGAGTCATTAATTATTGCCAGAATTTTCCTGATTTAAAAAAAGGAAAAAATGACGCTCCAATCTACATGAACAGACAGTAGTCTATTTATTTCCCAAAGCCTCTGTTGTCCTCCCCCACAATCTGGTGATCCAAAAAACTGAAGCCACCAAGTCACATTAAAGCTATGATTTTTCAAAAAGATTTTATTTACTTATTTTTAGAGAGGGGAAGGGAGGGAAAAAGAGGGAGATAAACATCAATGTGTGGTTGCCTCTCATGCACCCCCCAATGGGGGACCTGGTCGGCAACCCAGGCATGTGGCCTGACTGGGAATTGAACTGGTGATCCTTTGATTGATAGGCTGGCACTCAATCCACTGAGCCACACCAGCCAGGGCTCTAAAGCTATGATTGTCCTTGTTTGATTTCCATCGCTTTTATTAGGTGGGCAGCTTGAGCACTATTTAGTCACAGTGAGCTCATTAAATACTTTATGGGCATGTCAAAATGCTCTTTTAAATCAATCATTGGCATGGGCATTATGGAGGAGCAAAAAGACAAGAGAAATTATCCAACAAGATCCAGTAGAAGTTTTCCTTAGGTATTAATGAGTTGGATTAAAGCCACACTTTTTAGCCCAATGTTGTGAGGTTACTCAAGTATCTTATGGACCAAATCATATCTTTCATAACCTAAAAACCTATAATTTTTGCACCTTCCCCTCTTATTCTCCAGAGAACAATTATGAAGTTTTTTTTTGTGTGTGTAGAATTTTCTACCATATTTCTATTAACCTAGAAAATATTCTGCCCCCTGGGAGTTCCTACACAGATCATGGACAGAAACATTCTTTGCTGCTATTTGTCTATTCTGAAATTTGGTTTTTATTGTGTAATGTTTTTCTTAGCCCAATTTATATAAATCAGAAACAATATACAGTTGATCCTTGAACAACATGGGCTTAAACATGCCTGGGTCCACTTATATGCAGGTTTTTTCAATAAATACATGTACTGTGTTCCATCTGCAGTAGGGAGTCCATGGATGGGAGTAGTGAACTATATGCATTGATCTAAGCCATTTGATATAGGAGACATGAGCTTCTGTGAATTGTGGTGTTAGCATAGAAACACATCCTCTATGGACACCAAGGGATAGCTAAGTTGTGGGGGAAGTCAGAAGTTATGTGCTGATTTTCGACTATGCAAGGGTCATTGCGCCTGACTCTGTGTTACTTGAGGGACAACTGTAATGGTTAATAGTGGAAGGTACAGAAGACATAATGACAAAGAATACATTGATTTGACCATTCCCTTGCTTCTTTAATATGCTCCTGAAAGTTTGAAATATGTATGATTCTTTTTTTTACAAGACAGTTACAAGTTTTTAATAACGTAGCTCTCATGCTGAGAGAACTGCGTATGTGTCTGTGTGTGTGAGGAGAGAGAAAGTGATGATCTTTCCCCGTAACACTTGGCATTGAGGACGATACCCATCTGTTTCTGTTTTGTTTGCTGCAGTCTCTTAGTGCAAACTTCAGGACATCTTTCCTAGATATGCTCCCTGGGGTTTTCCTGTTACCACCAAACTCCGAAACCACATGCAGCTCAACATGGCCCTTTTATGAAGCTAAATATATCTTACAGTTTTGAGCTCCTCTGTGACTTTATTTGGAGGTGAAGTGATTCTTCAGTTGTTAAAGGCAGAATAGACTCCCTGGAAGTCAGAACAGGAGCAATGGTGCACAAATATCTACTGTTGTGACATTTTTCCATATTCTGTATAGGAGCATCCTGCTCGACGTGCTTAAAATGCCAAATCAAAAGTTTTGCTTTCTTTTGTCTTCCTTTTCTCATATAAACATATATTTAAATAAAAAGATTATATTTTAAGTACTACTTGTGATATGATTAACGTAAGTATATAAAATCTTTAAAATGTATTAAATGGGAGGGAAAATTGTTTTAGACTATTTTATTATGTAGAATATATTCTCAGACATATATAAAGAAATCTTAAAAATATATTAATTTAATGCCCATTATTGTCTTAAAATTTGGATAGCTTGCAAAAAAATTAGAAATATACATATACTACCACAAGCAGTAGTAAATGTGTCAGAGACTTCTTTACAATGACTAAACCTCTCCCAACTATCTATACATGCAATACGCTCTGAGTGAATTGTTCAGTATTATTTCATTCTTAGCAGACTGATTCCCTGTAAAAAAGCAGCTTCTTATCAAACTACAGTAAAATCTTGCTAGTAAAGAATTAGTGGAGAAATATATTGTGTAGGTAAGGAGGCCAAAGGATAGCAGAGTTTTCTGAATAAATTGTTTAAATTGCAGTTATATTCTGAAGCTCTTAATGATTTCACAAGTTAAATGTATTACTGTATTTCTAATCAATCAATTAATTAATTAGTGGGCATCCATTAATCATTTCTTAATGAGTCAGGTCCACACTGAGTACTCAATCGCTGGGCATGCTCTGAGCAAAGGATGCTCTCAGGGATTAGTGAAGTATGAGGATTGCTTTTATTCTACACTATTTCATGCCAGACGATATTTTAAGTTTTTCTTTTTATTTGGCTTATTTTCCCTGGTCAGGTTCATTGCTGTTCTATTGTCTGTGTTAGATGTTTTCCCCACTTTTCATTTCCTTAATTTGATGCAAAAAAATCAGGTAGCCCCCAAATTAGAATTTATGCAAAAGGTGTTCAAACAGGTCTCATATGAGCACTTGTGCCCTTAAGGAAGAGTTTTCGTGATGTTCTACATATGTTTTCATAGACAAAACTTCTTTTCCACCTACTTCTTGGAGGATAAGTGAACTTGCCAGAGGCAGGACATGATAGCCATTCAGGCAATCTGCAAATATGTCAGTTTTTCTACTGGACATGGGAGGGTAGCACTTTTCTTCTCTTCCATATGGTTCTTTTTTATTAAATTTACCAGGGTGACACTGGTTAACAAAATTGTACAGGTTTCGTGTGCACAATTCTACCACACTTCACCTGAACACTGTATTGTGTGTTCACCACCCCAAGTCAAGTCTCTGCCCATCACCATTTAACCCCTTTTAACTTCTTTTACTGCCCTCCTGCAACCCTTCCAGCAACCACCACATTGTCGTCCATGTCCATGAGGTTTCCTCTTGTTTTTCTGTTTTGCTAAATCCCTAGCTGCCTTCCCCCGACATGTCAGCCTGCTCTCTTTCTATGAGTCTGTCACTACTTGCTTGTTGGTTCATTTTGCTGATTAGATTCCATGAGTGAAATCATATGGTATTTGTTTTTCTGTGCTTGGCTTATTTAACTTCACATAATGTTCTCCAGGTCCATCTATGCTGTTGCAAAGCATACCATTTTCTTTCTATCTTATGGTCAAGTAGTATTCAGTTGTGTAAATGTACCACAGTTTTGTATCCACTCATCTACTAATGGACACTTGGGCTTCCTCCAAATCTTGCATGTTGTAAATAATGTTGCGACGAACATAAGGGTGCATATATTATTTCATATTATCATTTCAAGTTTCTTCAGATAAATTCCCAGAAGTGGAATTGCTGAGATTAAGGCAGTTTCATTTTTAGTTTTTTGAGGTAATCCCATACTGCTTTCCACAGTGGCTGCACCAGTCTGCATCCCTACCAACAGTTAAAGACTTAAATATTAGACTCCAAACCATAAAAATCCCGAAAGAAAACATAGGCAGTAAAATCTCAGACATTTCTTGTAGTAATATCTATTCTGATATATTTCCTTGGGCAAGGGAAACAAAAGATAAACAAATGGGACTACATCAAACTAAAAAGGTTTTGCACAGCAAAAGAAACAATCAACAAAATGAAAAGACAACCCACTGAATGGGAGAATACATTCTTCAATGATACATCTGATAAGGGGTTAACATCTGAAATTTATTAAGAACTTACAAAACTCTATACCAAAAAAAAATCCAGTTAAAAGATAAGCAAAACCCCTGAATACATACTTCACTAAGCGGACATACAGATGACCAATAGACATATAAAAATGTGCTCGAGGTCACTAATCATCAGGGAAATGCAAATTAAAACCACAATGAGATATCACCTCACACCTGTCAGAATGGCTGTCATCAAATACAAAGAACAAGTGTTGGCAAGGATGTGGATAGGAAACCCTTGTGCACTGTTGATAGGACTGCCCTTTTTCAATACTTGAAGTTCCAAAATGAGCATGACTTAGTTTGCTAACAGACTGTGATTGAAAGAACCACGTACCACTTCTCGGCCTATGTGAAAATAAACACACTGTCTTACTACCCACTTACTCTGGTGATCATGAAAGTGACGTTAAACATCAGCCTGGTGAACACAGAATGTGAGTGAAAAATAAGCCTGTTTTTATAAGAAATTAGGGGTTGTAGATTATCAAAGTATAATCTATTCACAATGCATTTGTACATCAAATTATTATACTAAACACTTTAAACATCTTACAATTTAATTTGTCAATTATACCTCAATAAAGCTGAAAAAAGTGTAATCCAGACCTTTCTGACCAATACAGAGAAAATCAATATAAATTAAACATAAGTAGGAGAAGCTGTTTACTTGTGAGTTTTGGCTGATTAATGATAAGGAGTAAACAGACAAGTTAGAATGTTCCAACCTCTATCATTAGAGTCCTCAAAAATTTTATGATGAAAGTATGTGATAGAGGAATTTACTGGAAAATAAGGGTACAAGGAAAAATATAGTGAACTTATAAAAATCTCTGTAAGCATCCTTCTAAAATGCTTCTTGAAAGAATTATTTACTACCAATAGTTTTAAAAGTTTTACCATTAACAATATTACTAGCAATTTATTTCCATTAGCTAATTCAGTTCTGAAATCAATGTCTGATAATGGCAGTGCACTGTTTGGTGATAATGATAATGGTGGTGAGACAGAGGACAAGGAGGCACCCTCAGCATCAACCTTGTCAAAGTCAACACCAAGACCACTATTTTGTGTTACTTTCAACAACACTGGCAACGTTTTTCTATATCTGCAAAACTGTAGAAATCAATGATGCTTATATTTGAGTCTTCATTGTGTCACTAAAAATACAATATAATCTTTTAATTAACATTTACTAAATTTTTGCTTGTTATTATTGTACCCTTTTACCTTAGGACTCAGTAGGTGGTTGAGGGCAGAGTTTTTCAGTTGTTGAACTTCAGGCAAGAGAAATAAAATCTACAGGGCTGACCTTCCCTTTATTCTGTAGTTAAAACAAACAAAGAGCAACTTCTGTGCCAACATTCTCTTTTCTCTCAGGCTGAGTCATATCCTAAGAGATCCCTTATCCTTTGAAGTAGATGCCTGTCACAAATGTCCCCAGGGTACCTTAATTATGTATGGCCATCATTTAAATCTCAAGGTGCATAATTTTCAACAACTTCATTAAATCATTTATTTTGGGTAAAGTATTGAATTGAATATAAATATATTGTGAATAGATTATATTTTGAAAATCTACAACCTCCAGTTTCTTATAAAAAGTATATGATGTAGCATTTTCAAAGATAACCTTTATCAAACTAAAGGAGTTAGTGTCTAGTCTTAGTTTGCTGAAAGTTTTAATAAATAATGATTTTGAGTTTTGTGATATATTTCTCTTACATCTATTGAGACAATCAGATGTTCTATTCTTTTTTGTCTGTTAATATGATGAAATATATTGATTTTCAAATATTAATCATTCAGTCATGTTTTATTCATTTTATATATTGCTAGATTTAACTTGCTATTATTATAGGGATTTTCATTTGTTTTGTTCAAGAGGGAAAGTGGTTGATAGTATTACTCAAATATTCTTTATTCTTTTCACTAGCCGCTTTTTCAATTACTAAGAAAACAAATTTTATCTACTTCCAACTATACTTGTATAATTGTATATTTCTCCTTTTACTTGTACCTTTCCACCCCATGCATTTTTTAATTATTTTTTAAAGATTGTATTTATGTACTTTTAGAGAAAGCGGAAGTGGGGGGAAGAAAGGGAAAGAAGCATTGATGTGTAAGAGACACAGTGATTGGTTGGTTGCCTCTCACATGCCCCCAGTTGGGGACCTGGCCCTCAGCCCAGGCATGTGCCCTGACCAGGGAATTGAACCAACCAACTTTTGGTTCGCAGGCCAATGCTCAATCCACTGAGCCACACCAGCCAGGGCTGCACCTCCCCCAGCCCCATGTATTTTAAAGCTTTTTGTTTTAACTAGGTGTCTTCACATTTAGGATGGTCATATCTTCTTGTTGAACTGGCCCTGTTTGTATAATTTATGTTTATCTTTTCCCTGGTAGCATACTTAGCTCAGAAATCAACTTTGTCTGATATTAATATATTCAATTTAGCTTTAATTGCTTAGTATTTTCATGATATATCTTTGAAAACCTTCTACTTTTAACCTACTGGTGTATTTATATTTAAAATGGGTTTCTTATAGGTTATTGCTTTTGATTCAATTTGATGATCTCTGCCAATAAATTGAAATTTTAGATCATTCCTGTTAGGCTGAATATAATTATCAATATGGTTGTCTTTAAACCTACCATCTTGCTATTTGTTTCCCAACTGTTCTATTTCTTCTCTGTTGCTTTTGTCCTCTTTTTCTACATTCTCTTTGGGTTAGTTGAGTACTTTTTAAAATTCTGTGTTCTCGTCACTGTCTTATCACTCAGATCACTTTAATAGGTACTCCAGAGTTCAGACTGTAATTTCAACTTATCACAGTCTACCTTTCACATACTGCCCCCCTGTCTGTATTAAGTAGATAACAAGACTTTACATCCATTTCAGCCCTTCTACTCTTTGATGTTACTTTTATTTTTATATGTGTTATGAGCTACACAATATATTCATATTTTGTTCACAAAATAATTGCATTTAGTTTAATTTAATTATTTTTAAATATTTTAATTATTTTAAAACATTTAAATATATTTATTATATAGTTATAAATTCTGTCACATCATTTATCTGCATATATTTAAATTCTTACCTGATATTTTTCCTCAATCTGAAGAAATTTCTTTCACACTTCTTGTAGTTGCCATCTGCTAGTGATGAACTCTCACAGATTTTATTTGTCTAATTTAGTTTTTCTTTCACTTTTCTTTCTACAAGATTTTCTTTTAACCAGGTAGAAAACACCCAGGCTGACATTCTGGGATACATTTTTTAGCCAGGTTGACAGTCTGGAATGCTTTTTTTCATCATAAGTAGTTTAACAATATTACATTTTCTTCTGGCTTACATAAATTTTGACAAGAATTCTTTGTTAATTTTAGCTTTTTTTCTTTGTACATAATAAGTCATCTGTTCTTTTTTTTTACCTGAGTGCTTTTAATATTTTTGTCTTCATCATTGATCTTAACACTTGGATTCTAATATGCCCTAACATTGTTTTCTTTGTGTTCATTATGATTAGGTTTAGCTTCTTACATATGTAGGTTTAGAGTTTTAACCAAATTTTGAAAATTCTCTACCTTTTTTTCCCAAAAAATGACCTCTTTGAGCCTCCCTTCATTCTTGTCCAACTATGTGTGTCAGAATACAATTATTATCTCGCTGTGGTTTTATTTGTGTCTAGTCTTTTTCTTTAATCTCTTTTCTGTTGCTATGTCTTTAGGTTCTTATGTAGGATCTAATCTGCTATCAATCTATTTAGTATAGTTTTATTTTATGTATATTCTATACATGTTAATTTTTAATGTTTTATATCTTATTTCTCTCTTAATCATGCTTATATTTTACCTTCTTGAATATATGGTACATTTTTATATATCTTTTATATTTGCAAATATTCTTATCTCCTGATTCTGTCTTCTCTCTCACTTGTGAGCTTGTTACTTCTGGTTAAATTGTTTTCATGATTATGAGGAATATTTTTCAGTGTCATTAATTGGGTGCCTGACATTGTGAATTTTATGTTGTAAATACTAGCTAAATTTTGTTGTATTTCTTTAAGTTGTATTGCATTCTGTTCTGGTGCAAAGTAAAGTTATTCAGAATTCATTGACTCCCTGCTTCTAAATTTCTTAGAATATGTCTTGGGCAGCCTTTATATGAGTGTTTAATCCCTCTACTAAGGTGGTACCTTTCTGAGGTTTCCCATCTATTAAAAGATCTTTAAGCTATGGCTGGTGGGAATAAAAACTATCACTAGGCCTGTGTGAATTCTGTGAATTGTCCTGCCTACTCACTTCCAGTGGTCCTTTACCTGGCCAGTACTTTCCTCTCCTGTGAACAGAGCAGATCTAGGACACCGCTAGATAGACTCTAGGGCTTTCTTTCACTCTCTCTCACCCTCTGTGAGCTCTCTCTGTCTTCTCAATTCAGCCTATTTGCTCGGCTCTTCCACTTGGGTTTGTGTTCTCTATGCAACCACTTGGAGACTACCTCTCTGCCAGTGTTCCCAGACTGAAATGGGTTTGCTCGCTAGTGGACATTTGCAATGTCTGCTAACATTTCAGGTGGTTACAACCAGAGTTGTGCTACTACATGTAGTATGCCAGGGCCAGAGATGCTGCTAAATATTCTACAATGCACAGGACAGCCCCCACAACAAAGCCTTACCCAGTCCAAGATGTGAATAGTACCCAAGGTTGAAAAACCTGTTCTGGGCAATTTCTAGAGAATGTCATCATTCCCTCGTGAATCATAACCATGCATTGCTTAGTGTCCCAAAGCCCTATTTTCTTATACCTTCTCCAGTTTTCTAATTGTTTAAGGTAAAAGTGTAAATCCAATCTCTCTTAGTGCATCATGGTCCAAATCTCTTGCCTCTTGATTACTATAATTACTCATTCTTTCTCTTCCTAATGGCTTGTGTACTTACATGGATAAATAAAATTTACATACCAGTTGAACATGCAGAATCAAAGTTGAAATATTTTTCTCTGATCTTACTTGTATTCCCTGTGTGTTAAGATGTGGGTCCCAATTTACTTATATTTTAGGTTGCTTACTTTGTATAATGAAAGAAAATTACAACATAGAAAATAACTTACACTGATTTTTTAATCTTTGTAACTCTTCTCAAAGCCCATTGGCTATAATTCTCTTTTGAAGATTTCTGAAATGTGCCTGCCTGCTACCCCCAGGTTCTGTTTTTTCAGGTGTATCTTCATTCCATTCTTCATGGCAGAAGCAAGTTTCTGCCATGGCTAGGCAATTGTTGGGTGAACCCCAGAGAGAAGAAAAGACAGAAGGAAAAGCCCAGACAGAAGGCCTTCCTCCATAACTTTAGTCCATAGCACAGATTTTAAGTCCCTGATTTTAGTCCTTGAATCTGATTTCCTCCCAGGATGGCCGGCAATGGGGATGATCATCCTGTCCGTGGAAACTTCTAAATGCAGATATAGCCTCAACCTGCTAGACATTAGTTCATGTCTCAAAATATAGGTTATGGTGTGGTTTTTATCAAACTATAACCAGTTTATTCTCATGTTGTCCTTATAACAAGCTGAAGGGATTAAAAAGTGATTTTTTTTTAATTTTCTGGAGGCAGATATTTAAGCAAAAGCAACAGCATGGTTAATCTAGTGAAACAACTTGATTCATTTTAGATCTTACTCTGACACTAGCTCTGTGATGTTACATAAGTTAATATACCAATATGTGTCTCAGTATTTTCATCTGTAAAATTGAGATAATAAATAATATGTTACAGCCCTGTTAACACAGTATAATAATATAATATTATTAATATATTATTATACATCATTAATATATAGTACTACATTAATATTTAGTACTATAATAAATATATAATGATATTGCAGTACTATAGTCAATAGTATAGAATGGTAGTACCATTTAATTTGCAGATATTTGAAAATATTTGCACTTAATTAAACTTAATTAAAATAGTTCAGCAATGGATAAAAATACAGATACTAACAAAGATATAACTTAATTCAATAAACTGCGGCTCCAACATTCTCTCTTTAAATGTACTGCAAAGAAAGGGGTGCATGAAATCCAATTGTTACTGGCTTTTGCAGAAAAGGTTAAACACTAAAATCATGCAAAAGACGTGATCTGCAGTAAATAAAGTAGGAAAAAGAATGAAAACAGGGAAGGAAAGAAAATGTTTCCCTTGTGAATTGTGTGAACCCATTCAATTATTACAGTAAAACTACAAAGCAGTTGTGTTTATCAAACTGCTTTATGGGAATTTGAAGTTCTAAAATACACTTCAGAACACTTGTCTTATGAACTCTTGTGCTGGACTTGGAAAACAGGGCTTCTAATTCTAGCATTCCTTAGTTCAGTGTTTATTTTCTCAAAGAAGTAGGTGATAAGATCCCTAATGATTTTATTTTCTTGGTTCTTCACTTTGATTTCACAAAAATTTATCATAATGTGACAGAAAATTAAATAGTGTTTTCTTTTTAATTAAAACACTGTGTTCATAAATTCCAAGGCTCACTTAAATCACTTCCAAACAAGCTAAATGCCCCAGTTCTCACACATCCCACTAACCACTATTTTATCTCACAAAGGCTATCAAAACTGGTTTGGTACAACAAGCAGTAACATGTTTTTTTTTAAATGCCTAGCATGAGAGGAGTATGATTGTTTATAAATTGTTAAGCTGCATTTTTTAAACATCATCTTATATTTTTCCAGTGTTTCAAGTTCATATAAGGTCTTGTTTTAAAGATTTGATTCCCAAAAACATCCATTCATTCCTCTTTGAGGAAGCAACGTTTGTGACAGAGTTCAAGACTTCCCCTTCAGCTCTTTGCAAGGCCTTGTGCAGTCTTGGTGCATTTTCTTTTTTTAAACCAGGTCCCAAAGTGCAAGGAAAAAAGAAAGTGTACAACTACACATTTAGCTACAGAGTTGTTATGAGAATTCAGCTAACGCTGAGAGTGCTTTGAACTTACAAAATAAGAGATGATATTTTATGTTTCAAGTGTTATCAGTCATCCAATTTCTGTAAAAAAGTATGCTACTGGTGGTTGGTTAGTCAATCCAGTGAGTAGGAGCAATCAGTGTATGATTCAAACCCATGTAATTTTTAGTCTTCGCTATCACATGAGTCAGAACAAACCAAGCATTAATCTACCAGTTATCAGAAATCAATCAGCAAAACCAAATTGTATACCTCTGTGTTTTCTTCAAATTGCATTAGTACTCACTTCTGTTTCTTTAAGCAAAAGCACCCATCCTCACCCCTCTGTCTCTCTACCAGATGAAAAGAGATTCTGTTAGGAAAGAAGAAAATAAGGAACCAATAGCACATAGTTTTAGATACTATTCCTTTGATATTAAAAAGTAAAGTAAACTTCAACTCTCAACACATAAAAGTACATAAGTATTTGATAATCACTAGTTCAAATTATTTCTTTGTTATTAGAAATGGCGTGAGATGGAAGTGATGGTTCTTTGAATATCTTGTTTTATTAATAAATTTGTTTTCATCTTCTAATTTATAATCTCAAAATCAGAAATAATAATAAGCAATGTTTATTGGGTAGTTATTTTTATGGGCCAAAAATATGCCAAGGGTTTTCCTTACTGTACTTCTTACTTAATTCTCTGTGTAGTACCATGGGTTTAAGATTCCTACTAGACCCACTTTATAAAGGATACAAGTGAAACCGAGAGTGGCTTAGGCAGTGTCATAGAGCAAGAGAGCAGTCAAACTCAACTCAGGCAAACATCCAAAATATAACCACATTATCATAGTTCCTAATGTCAATGGCTAAGTAAAAGGAAATCATCTAAAGCTTTGTATACACTAGAGAAACACACTTATTGGTAATAGTTCTCAAAGTGTGCTCCAAAGTAAAACTAATACTAACACTAATACTGATACTGACACTAACACTAATAATAATACTGCCGCTAATACTGACACTAGCACTAAGAACTAACACACTCATACTGACACTAATATTGATACTAATACTAACACTGATACACTGATACTGACTCTAATACTAAGGACTAACACTAACATAAGGACTAATACTAATACTAATGCTAGTACTAATAGTAATACTGACACCGATACTGATACTGACACTAAGAAGGAGGAGAAAGCAGAGTAAATGGGGTGGAGATGAGGAGGAGGTCATTTGCTTTTTTATTTTCATTCTGTCACAAGTTTCAGTGCACTGTAGAGCTTTCCAGGGACTCCATGATGTGTGACACCACAACAGAGTAAATGCCAAAGAAGGTATAAGACCCAGCTGTCTTCTATTAAGCCAGACACCAAGAAGACCTGTAAAACTATTAAACTGTGCCAACACACCTCACCAAACTCTTTGTGAAAGTATGCATAGAATATGCTGCTTATTTTAACATACATGTTTATTTTTGAATGAATAAATAAAGATATACAATCTCTGCATTTTAACTTCTAATGTGGGAAATGTTAACAGATATTATCCACATTAACAACACTTTGGAAAGCCCAATAATTTTTTAAGAACACAAAGGAGTTCTAGATGAAAATGTAAGAAATGCTGCTATGAAGCATTTCAATTAAACGTCATTTCACCTGCTTTTGCTAAGTTATCTAGTTCTTCAAAAGTCTAAATGTTTGAAGACAATGTATTTCCTTGTATATATTTTATGGCCTAGGTCTAGAAAAACCTTTCTATAAAGGCCTTCCCAGACTTCATTCTGAAAAATCTTTTTTTAAAAGTACTGTATATATGAAGCCTCATGTTTGTCTGCCCAAGTTTGGAAAATGTCCCTAGTTCAAAATTAATGGAATCGTTTTTTTATTCTTGTTAATGTAGGATCAACTTGGTTTTGACTTGATATTCAGTGTTTTACAATAATCCACTGAGTGCATGAATCTAAATGGGAGAAATTGTATTGAGCAAAGCGGTGCCCTTGAAGTTTTCATAACTTTGTGTTGCTAGGAAACAACTTTACCAGAACAGAGTTTAAACTTGGAGCATCTGCTTCATTTAAAGTCTGGCTTCCAGGCAGTATAGATTGCATTGAGCATTGGGAGGAGGAAAAAAAGCAAAAGAAAAACCAATTACTTTCTAAAAACAACAATGGTAAAAGTCTTGAAAGCAGAGTCTTATGCTCTATTTGTAATTATATCCTTTGGAAAGCATTGCTGGAGGGGTTGTCTTTCTACTAACTTATGAAGCCGAAGTCCAGAGTAGAAATTGGGATCACTCAGGTTCAAAACCTTAGGAAACACAGTGAAAACTGAGTGATGGGATCTTAGCATTTGAGGTGGGGGGGGGGAGGAAATACAATCTGTGTAGTTGACCTGCATTTTATTTTATTCTTCTCATGCAAGATTATTACTTTAGAGAACTATGATGTATACAGGCCATATATTAACACCCCCTTCCTGCTTCTTGCCTCACTGATTTATATTTTAGCATGGTATAATAGACCCATAATAAGAATAGAAAAAACAACATCTTACCAATTATTTGTATATTTTGTGCAAACTGACACCATATTGTACTACCATTTTTTCAAAGTAAATCTGCATACATAAATTAATACTAACATTTTTACTGTTCCATTAAAGATAAAAATACATTCCCAAGTCAATGAATGGAGTGTTAGGGTGAACCCTGGTCCAATAAAAACAATACCGTTACTATTTTTTATGTTAACAAGTCCAACCCCTAAAAAGCTGAATGACTTCAGTTTCACAGTGTATCTGCATTTGCACTCCTGAGGTGATTGGAAAGATTTAAAAGAAAAGTGAAAAGTAAGGGAAGAACCAAAACAAGAAAGAAGGGCTGGAGGAGGGTTTTACAGTTTTTCAAGAACCATACATAACTCATTTGCCTGAATACCCTTTCCTCAGTGTCTCATTTTAAGTTTGCTTTCTGAAGAAGAGGACACAGTTTTTAATATTTCCTCAATCTGGGGAAGTACTGTGGACCTGGATCATCAGTATTTCCAGACTTTCTGTTGAGGACTGATGAAGTCCCCTCTGATCTCACTGTGAGTGACCCGTGAGCAGCCGATCTCAATAACACCTCCAACATTTAAATTATTTGACCTGTGTGGCTCCCTCCTTTCCCACATGACCAAAGTACATAAAAGTGATCCTCCATCCCTAGAACTTTTATTCACAATCTCTTAATCATGATCCCCAAGCCACCTTTAATAGCTGCTTTCTTGTCTTTGGGTCTCCACATGAATTAGCTGTTTATAACTTACCTCCCCATAGACACCATCCTACTTGCACTGCTCAGCTCTAGTTCCTACTGCCCCAGCCTTTATCCCTGTTCCCAAAGCCCTAAATTCAGGCTTCTATTGGCTCTCTGGTTAAATCCCTTAGGTCTTTGATTTTGAAACAACATGTACTATATTTGAAAGCCAACCCATATGTTCACTATCCCTTCTACTTCAACAAATCAATTACTTGTTTCTATACTTTAAAAATGTATTTTTCATGTAAGAAATTCATTTTTAATTTGCATTATCTCGCTATTGAAAGACCATAAAACAATAATTGCCTTTGGATTTTTCTCTTAGACTATACAACTTAAAATGTCCACATTTCAGATCATTTTATTTCCCGCAGGGTAATGTGGTAACGTGTATTGACTAACTTTAGTAGTGCTGTTGTTTTAAAGCAAATAGAGTTGAA
Source organism: Carollia perspicillata (assembly GCA_004027735.1). Taxonomy (NCBI): domain Eukaryota; kingdom Metazoa; phylum Chordata; class Mammalia; order Chiroptera; family Phyllostomidae; genus Carollia; species Carollia perspicillata. The sequence goes on from PVKM010014143.1 coordinate 25,895, forward strand.
TTAATGCCTAATGCAGTCGCATAAAAATTACATAGCTTCCTTTTTCTTATTTCATACAAGCTGCCCAGGTATCATTCAAAGCTCATTACATAAACAACAATTTCACTCAAAAAAAAGTATTCAGATTTACATTTGGTGAATTAATGGGCAAAATTTTAAAATCCAGCCTTACATATCAGAGAGGGGTCTGCAGGGCAGCTCCTCTGTTAGCGGTGTGGGCATGTCCAGACAGTAGCCCCACAGGAGCAGTTCCATCGTCATAAGTGATAGCCTCGGAAGATGCCTGAAATGAATGTCTGAAGTATCCTTTCCTTCCTAAAATAAAATGATTCTCTAGATCTTTTTAGAAGTGGGTATAATGATTTTAAAAATCTGGCTCATTATTTACCTCTTGTAGGAAACCTTCCCAAATCAATCTATGATTATAGATCATTATTTTTTTATTTTACCTTTTACTTATATAGTGCAGGCTTGTGCTTATTAATAGCTTTGCCAATCTTTCATAACTGATGTCATGTTTACAAGTCCTCAGGGAATTCTCCCTTCCTGGATCAGGAAGATTCAGATCTCTCTCTCTCTCTTTCTCCCTCTTCCTCTTTCTCAATTACTTTTTAGCTTAGACAAAGCATTGTAAACACATTAGATGTTGAATTAGGACTACCAATGAGATTATGTTTCTGTTAATCTAAAAGTGATTTATCTGGCAGCTATCACAATGTTCTCTGTATCTATGATCCTATTTCTGTTCTGCTTTGTTTTTTAGATTTGATTGCTGATAGATATTTATTTATTGTCATCTCATTGTTCAGATTTTTTTCATATTTTTATGGGAGAGGGGTCAGGGGGATGGGTGAAAAAGGTGAAGGGGTTAAGAAGTACAAATTGGTAGTCAAGGAACAGTGATGGGAATGTAAAGTACAGCATAGGGAATAGAGTAGACAAAGAGCATACATTCAGGACCCGTGGACATGGACAATGGAGTGGGACTTGCTGAGGGAATGGTGGGGAGGCTAAGTGGAGCAAAGGGAACAAATTTGGGACAACCGTAATAGCATAAACAATAAAATATAATTAAAGTGTGAATAAAAGTGAGCTATCACTGTTGGAAAGTTTCTGTGAGTATTATACAAACATATTATTAAATTTCATTTATTACTCATAAATAACAGTTTTAGAGGAGAAGGATATGGAAAGGGTGATTAGGTGAACCTTAAATCGTATTTCTATATTCTTATCTGCTGACAAATATATTAGTTTCATTTAAAGGATTAATGTAGTAAAGAAGAAAAAGGGGAAGTATTTTTATTCAGATCCTTTAGTCTAGACTATTCATGTAATTCACCAGTAGTTCTCTTTCTCTCTGTAGCCATAGATTTTTAAATTGCCTGTTGGAGGCATGAAATAAGCTTTTTATATTATCCATTAAATCTTATGAAATAAGGCCACCTGCTTTTTATTTACTTTAAGTAACTCAGGGCTCTTTGCCTCTTTCATTATGTCACTTTTCTTCTTTCCCTTCATTTCTCTGTTTATATTATGTTATCTAGCTTATTAAAAGTGGGGAAGATACCATTTTAAAATTCTTTCAGTTTGTGTTTGAAGACAATAGCATTATTACTGAATCTTATTCCAACTTATTACTTTTTTTAAATCTGGCACTGTTGTATATGTCTTCTTTGTTTTACCTAGGTGATGTGTGACTATCAGGAAGGCTTGCTTACTTGACAATAAATTGAAAAAAAATTCTGTTGCATACACAATCAAGTGCAAACATTATATTAAGCTCTTTGTATATTCTGATCACTCAGTCCTAACAAATATAGTTCTGATTGCAAAATCTCTAATGGATTTTTTGAATACTGTATTAACGCAATTTGTAGCATTTAATCAGATAAGCTATTCGCACACAGCAGTTATTCTTTGGCTTTATTTAATCCTTCCCTTAATATTTTTCATGTTTAAAAAATGTAGATCCATTTTGTGAACAATATTATTTTCCTACTGTCTGAAGAAAATCTTTTAACATTTCTTACAGAGAAGATCAGCTGGCAATGAATTCCTTTACCTGTCATTTGCCTAAGAAATTCTTTCTCCCTCACTTTTAAAGGACAATTACACTGGATATTGAATTCTTGGTTGGTAAGATTTTTCTTTGAACTCTTTAAATAGTTCAGCCTATTCTCTTCTCACTCACATGGTTTCTGATGATAAGTCCATTTTAATTCCTATTCTTGTTCTTTGATAGGTAACACAATTTCTTCCTTTGACTCCTTTCAAAATTTTCTCTGCTTTCGGTTTCCTGCCATTTGACTACAATATGTTTTATTGTGGATTTTTGCTATTTATTCTGCTTCCTGGATTTGTGGCTTGTTGTGTCACTAATTTGGAAAGTCCTTGGCCATTATTTCTTCTATTCCTTATTATACTTAATTAACAACTGTATTATTACTTCCAATATTTCTTCTGTTCCTTTTTTTTTTTTTTTGTCTTTCGGTAATTAATGGTGGCAGAATAGGTAGAAGCCACCTCCTCCCAGGACCATGAAATTACAACTAAATTATAGAATCATCCTGAATAACCAACTTAATACCAGTTAGAGAGAAGCCTTATTACCAAAGACTTACAGAAGAAACCACATCACCACATCAAGATTCGTAGGAAGTATGGAGGTAAGAAAGGGCTGGCTGGGTTCCCATAGGCATCAGCTGAAGTTCCGGAGGGATATTTCAGCAGTCTAGGGAGTCCACCCTAAAAAGAGTGGGGCTAAACCTGAAGCTGAGATCCCCAGCCTAGAGCACCAAAAGCAGGAAAGCCACCCACATAACATCCATCAGTGTTTCTGTTCACTGGGGAGAGATAGCTAAGAGATACAACCACTTTCTTTCTCAAAAGGCCAACAAACAAATTTTATTGCATCCCCTTATCCAGGACTCCAGCAGAAGGAGAGAAGAACAAACTAAAGTCATGTTGGTGGTTCTGGGGAAGAGCTGAGAGGTCAGCCACAGGGATCTGTATGCTCAGTCATATCCCATACTCAGAAGCCATCTTTCTCAGGCAGAGCACTCACCACAATGGAACATCGAACTGGAGGGAAGTAATAGCCCCACCCACAGGAATCCCTTTTACCCCACCCTATAGAGCTTAAGCCCCGCAGAGGAGTACAGCCAGAGGCTCTTTTCTTGACTAAGCCTAATAGGCAGTCTGCAGGCAGAATTGGATCTCTGGGTGCTTTGAGACTTTACTGACCTACCTACAGACCCAGGGCTGGTAAAAGCTGGCCTTGGTGCAAAGTTTCTCCTTTTAGCATACACCCAGGCCCAGCAGAGGGAGCCACAAGCTGTGGATCATTGATTGCTCCAAACAGGTTGTCTGGGGCCAGTCACAGACAGCATCCCTAGCAGAGTCTTTGCAGATCTGCCTAATGTATAGAAACAAACATGAAAAGGCAGCCAAAATGGGAAGACAAAGAAACAGACTCCAAATGAAAAATAAGAGAGTTCTTAAGA